>ML829142.1:28854-50535 GCA_009831015.1 Picea engelmannii | reverse complement strand
TTCAATGTCAACCTATGCATATGATCAAGGAGTTATGCAATAAAATAAGAGTGATTTTATGGGAAAGGGACATGCCACTGTATTATATTAAATGAAAGTAGAAGATACAACCAGATTGCCTTGATGTCGCAAGATTCCTTTCAGTGACCCTTGGTTCCAACACACACACTTTCTCTACGTTTGCATGAAGAATATCCAGTATAACTTGATAGACCAAATAGAGTCTTCAAGCTTCTATCCAAGCAGATTTCTTCACACAATTCTTTCCCCAATTCTTCATTCAATCTTGCTTAACATTTTCCATGAGAAACCTTTCAATATATAGGAGAATGAGAGATGGTTAAATGGATGAGGATGATCCCACTAAATCTGAGAAGTCAGTAGGATGCCAACCATGCGAATGCCAACTCATTTTCTAGAAGATTCCCTTCTAGAACCTTTGTGACCTTCTCTCTTTTCCAAGCTTTGAAATAGGTTCGCACCCTACCTATAGAGAAGACTGTGAATAATTCGCACCCTAAGTTTGGGTTGCCTGTGAGAATGAAGGATTTTCACACCCTGTAATATAGGCAGCCTACGAACTCATCTTAAAAATGTGTTTTTTGGAAGAAGACAACAGTCACTTTTCTCAGGCAAAAAGTCCTTGTGGGAGCCTAAATACATCACTTATAGAGACATCACCAGAGTGACCAAAATCATGTGTAACAGAATTCCCCCCAAAGTATGAGGTCAGAACTTATGACAACCGAAATACTTTGTAAAATGCGTGTGTGTGTCAGAAACAAGGAGCACACCTAATCGGAAACCTGTAAACAACCAAGCATCTGCAGAATATAATACCAGTTCTGAGGTAGGCATTCCCATGCTCATATCAAAAATGAATGGAATCATAAACGTAGGTCATGGCCACCAATCATACACTATGGATCCATGTCGTCAAAATGCTACATAGCCACCAGGAATACACTGTGGATCTATGTGAGAGGACTTGAATAATGACATAGCCACATGACATACAAAGTGGATCTATGTGCCAATACAAATCATACATACTCCATCGCAGCCTGGATAAAAACGATGAGACCCAGGGTCTTCAATCCCGTCACCTGAAAGTACGAATCTAGCCATGCGATTACATGTGCTAAAGTTGAACATGGTAGAAACCACTTGATTACCGGTCATTGATGAAAACTGTTAACAAGTGCAAGGGAAATCACCATTGATGTCAATGACTCCCAAGGTATCGAAGCACAATCCGAACGAATGCGAATGAATGAGCTGAAGTCGAGCACGCGGTAGAATCTCTCGATCAGGAATCAATGATGTGAAACCCCTGTCGAAATCGAAGAGACCTGCCATTAAGGCATGCAGGTTCCAAGGTACTAAATGATTTCTAAGTCTCATTTCCAGATAATGAGTTGGAGTCGACAGAACAAGACTCGTCACAGGAGGGCCTTGATGTATCCCCCATCAATGACACGAAATAAGTAACATATTTTGAGGGTGAAATAAAGTATGAATAAGGGTTGAAAAAGACACAGGGAAGGCCGACATAGTAAGAATGGACAACTGCATATGGCCGACTCAATAGAGGGATCGTGTGAACTTCTATTGAACATATGAACGACACGACCAAGGGCACGGAAGCACTGACTCAAATACAACCCAAGATATGACCTTGTAACAAGTCAAACAAGAGACAAATGGATTTCCCAACCTGAATTCAAATGACGAATAGGGGGTGTCATGTTCAAGAGCGACGCTTACTGCCATTAATATGAATACGAAAAATATATCCCTTTCCCAAAATTTCCCCCACCATTTCTGGCGAGTACCTCTTTATTTTTACACAAGCTTGAGGTGGATAACATTTGCTTGTTGATGTAAGCTCATCCTTCGGATGAGTCCCTTAGAGTATATTTAACGAACCCTAGGAAGGAGTGGTTCGGTCCCATTGCGGGTCTTTCGATGTTTGTTTAACGAGTCCAAGGATAGAAAACTCAGGGGTTTTTCATGTTTTGAGAGTCTGAAAAACACTTAAAGAGAACTCTCCCAGTTCCTTTTTCATAAAAGAGTTCGATGAGACCAAAAAAGTGATAAACTATCGCTTGTCGAACGTTTTCTTCAAATACTTTAACGAGGGTGAAAAGAACAAGATCTCTCAACAATCGTTTCGTTTTTATGGAGCATGAAAAGAGCTTAAAGGATAATCCTTTACATTCGTCATTTTCGTGTTACCATGATGAGTACGAAAAGACAAGAAAAAGTATACTCGGTTACGTTCTAATATATTTTCAAGAACAAGAACGAACGAAGACTGAGCTTGAGGTTTTTCCTAAAAATCCCTAAAAAAGTAGTCGTACATGCGACAAAAATAAAAAACACCCGCACCCCCTCGTTCAGACTTTGAAGTTGCTATATCTACAAAAAACCACACTCACAAGGCTATTAGGTTATTAGGTTTTATAAACAAAGCAATAAAAATAATATAAAAAATCAATAAAAAATTGTAAAAAGTGAATAAATATGGGTGAAAAGAACTTTTTACCATTTCATTGTTACTTTGCCCAAAACCTTGTCTAGCATACCTCATTTTCCCCCAAATTTCTTTGCTCGATTGCGGGAGGCACAAGCGATCATTCGGCGAATGGTTTCAGCCAACGAGGTAATCTCTTGATTCTCTAACTTTTCTATGGTTTATTTTTTGTTTTTATTGGCAATTTTTTGGGTTTTGAGTCCATTTTAGGGTCGGAACATGCACCCAAGCATTCTCACAGGTGGGCCATGCGGGACCTGTGAGAATCTAAGATTCTCATAGGTGGGCTTCAAGGCACCTGCGAGAATCTCTCACTTTGCAAAAGGTCCACCTGCAGGGGCCGAAAAATGTATTTTAAAGTGAGGTTTTTCTCAATAAAAATTATGCAAGAGTTTAAAACAAGTTGTTGACTCCCCTATCATGGATATTTTGCAGGTGTTTGACCATCACGATGTTGGAATGGAGAGAAAGAGAACATGAGGAGGAGGATTCCATTGTCGGGAATGACCCGGGTACAGTCGCTGCCCTCCGGGATTATGGGCTCTTGAAATTTTTCAGGATTCTGAGCATGCGAGCCCAACTCAGGTTGTTGGAATACCTGGTCCACATGTGGGATGTGGATCAACAGTTATTTCACGTGGGAATCCATACGCTAACACTAGATATCGAGGATATCTATTTTCTAACGGGGTTTTCATGGCGTGGATACCATGCTACTTTCACCGGAGGTAGAGGCAGTGGACTCCCTATGAGCGAGTATTGTCGCCAATATTGTGTTCCCGAGGCAGAGAGAAGCAAGGGTAAGGTTTACATTTGGGGGGTCCAATATCTGACCCTGCGGACCATCTTGTTTACTATTGCACGCATGGTTGGGAGCATGGCTCCGCACATGGCTCTCCAGAGCTATTTCCAATATGCCATAGAGTACACAGAGCCTCAGGTTTTCAACTGGTCGGATGCAGTTCTCTGCAGTATGAAGAGACAATTGACGAAGTGCAAAAAGGGTGACTTGAAGCAGTTTGGGTATGGGTCACTTTTGGTGTCATTCTTCCTCGAGAGGGTCCCACTACTACGACTACAGGTTGATTGGGGTTTACTGGCCCCACAGGATCCGAGGATGTTGAGGTGGTGTAACCTCATGGCTCGACATGTAGCAAGGCCTATAATCAAGTATAATGATTCATTTTTTGACTGGTTGAGGCCCCAGATGCTAATGATCGATGACTACGCATATGTTGGTTTGGATTTTCGAGGGGATCTGGATTTGGCCCTGCCTGAGGATGCTCAGTGGGGTGACTTAGGTAAGAAGTACACATTTTGTTCTTTTTAAATGTTTTTGCAAATTTTATCATATGAAATTTTTTTATGTTTATCCAAGAACTAATCCAAAAATTTATTTTTGATGAAACAGATGTGGGGCCGTATCAACCTCCAGGAATGTATCCCATTCAAAGGCGAGGAGAAGCGGCTCCAGTGGCGAGATTGGATGCCGAAGACTACGAGGCAGTGGAACAGAACTTAGAGGGGTTGACCGCTGATGTCCCATATATTGTTATTGGGGAGATCCCGAGACGTTACCAGTGCCATACTGTGGGTGTGTCCGAGTCTCTCAGTCGACTGATTCGTAGGGTATCCCGAGAAGTTGTGTGTTATCATGAGCGTCATCCGTGATGCTATTTTGTAGAAGCTATGGGATTCGTATTTTGAGATTTTGATCCTCGGACAGAAACTTTTTGTAAAAACTTTTGATTGTTATATACATATATGCGGATTCTACCGGCTTATTTTGTGTTGTGTTATACATGTAATGTGTGATTGGTTTATAAATGTCCCAAATGTCTGTCTAACACATAGTTAGCTAATGCATCAGTCAATGTATTTAGACATTTAGGAATGTGTTGATATTTGATATAATTAAAATAATGTTCCAAGAGGCGAATCTGTAAATATACCCATAATAAAGTAGGACTTCAGATAGCATAGAATTTACTTAACTGTAGTACTACTAGCTGCGAATCGAGTTGTATAACCAGGTGGCGGATATCAAGTGAAATAACATCAATCAACAATTCGATGACGACGCTATATTCTGCAATATTATTGGTCCGAAGATCGAGGCACACACCTCGTAGACTGATAAGTTCGCTTGTAGGGATGTAAATTGCCCATGCAGCAGAAGCGAGGTTCTGAGTACTACAACTAGTGCCATCGGTGAAACCAATGTGGGGTGGCGAAGACTTCGACATCTAGAAACCAAGCACAACGCAAGATAAGCGGTCGAGGGCAGAGACCAAATAACGAAAAAGCATACTAAAGTAACAAAAAGTATGATACAATAAAATACAAGCACTCATGCACAGGTGATCTTAATCATAGTACTTCTTTAAGTACAACCCATTTCTGGGTTCACTCAAAGGGATACCGCCGTAGTCCACCAAATCGTAAGCTCCTTTCTCCAAAACTCACCTTACGATATAAGGACCTCACCACATAGCTTCAAATTTTTCGGCTCCTAGCATATCCCGATCTTGTTCGTAAAGGAGAACCAGATCACCTTCGGAGAAAACACGTGGCTTGACATGTTTGTCATATTGGGCTTTGACGCATTTCTTCTAGGCTTCTATAACTAGGGTGGCGTCACGACAGGTTTCGTCTAATTGCATGAGATACAATAGAAGTTCTTCTTCGGCAGAAGTGTTTGGGAGAAGTTCAACAGCTAGTTTTAGGGAGGGTATCTCACATTCAATCGGCAAGATGGCTTCTAGACCATAGACTAACTGGAATGGTGTAAACTCGGTAGTAGACTTAACGGATGTCCGGTAAACCCACAATGCTGAAAACAACATCATGTGCCAACTCATTTTGTGAATCCCTGTCATTCGTCAAAGCATGGTAATGAGGATTTTGTTTATTGCTTCAACTTGGTCGTTGGCTTGTGGGTAATAGGGTGTTGAGTTTTCATGGTGAAGACCCAACTTTTCAGTGAGTTCAAACATCATGAAGTTTCTAAATTGGCTACTGTGGTCAGTAACAATAGCTTGAGGAACACCAAACCGAGCAATGATGTGATTGAATATGAATAATGTTGCAGTCCTTCCAGTATTGTCAAATGTTGGCATCGCCTCGGCCCATTTCGTAAAATAATCTATGGCTACAATAATGTGTCCATGCCCCCCATCCAAGTGAGGGTGACATGTCATGAAATCGATACCCCATTTCGCAAAAGGACCAACGGAGACCACAGGGTGTAGAGGAGCAGGGTGTGATCGTATTTTATTGTTGTAGGTTTGGCAAGCGTGGCATTTTTGGACAACAATTATACAATCGTTGAATAAAGAAGGCCAAAAATACCCCGCTCATAAGATCTTCTGGGCAGTAGCATATCCAGACATGTGACCACCACAGGCTCCAGAATGGCAGTCATTTAGGTATTTCTCGGCTTCGTCAAATGTGAGGCAGCGTCGAAAAACGAAGTCAATCCCATGACGATAAAGAGTATCACCAAGGATAATATACTGACGGGCTTGGTAGCGTATTCGACGGCAGTCAGTACTAGACAAATTGGGCCTAAAATTCTGGGTTTGGAGATATATGATGATATCTCCATACCAAAGGTCATAGGAACTAATCAGGAAAAGGGATTCATCGGGTAATGAATCTGCTGCTACATTTTCTGTCTCAGAGAAGGGAAAGTCGCATATCAACTCGGTAAACACCAAGGATTTCTTGGACTTAGCACGTTCGAATTCTAATTCAAACTTCTGGAGTATTACGATCCATTTGGAGTATTTTCCCCCTAGCAATTGGCGTGTAAGAATGTGTTGCATAGGGTTGCAGTTAGAAATTATCGTAGTCTTGCAAGAAAGGATATAGTGCCGAAAATGTTGAATAGCCTAGACAGCTGCCACGACCAGTTTTTCAACATGTAAATACTTGGTTTCGGTAGTCGTGAGACTCCGACTAAAGTAATAGATGACATGTTTGTCATGAGAATCATCCTCCTGGATGAGAACCATAGCGATGGTATAGTCTGAGGCTGTGAGGTAAACGAAATAATCCCGACTATAATCAGGTGGGAAGAGTAGTGGGGTACGTGTCAAAGACATTTTCAAAGCTTCAAAAGATTTGTTGGCAGTGGTATCCCATATGAACTCAGAACCTTTCTTGAGCAGTCGCGTAAATCCAAGAGTTAGCTCAGCATAGTTCGGGATGAAATGACAGAGAAATTTTTCCTTCCCTTGCAAACTTTGTAACTGACGAAGTGAGGAAGGAGGAGGAAGATTGAGAAACACCTCGACCTTCAAAGGATCCACCCAGATCCCTTGACGTGAAACAATAAATCCCAGAATTCGGTCGGATTCTATGCAAAAAACACATATGTGGGGATTCAAGCGTATATGGTAAAACCGACATCGAAGGAAAATGGCACGGATGTGAATTGGATGATCTACACGGCGCATGGAATGAGCGGGTAAGTCATCGATATATGGTTGCACGATGTGTTTTATATCATGAAAGGCATAAGACATAGCACTATGAAAAGTTGCACCGGCATTCTTTAAACTGAATGGAAGTTTCCGGTAGGCGAAAGTGCCCCAAGGAAAAATAAAAGTGGTCTTGTGTTGGTCCGTAGGTATGATATTGATTTGATTATATCCGGATAAACCATCCATCAGAGAGAATATTTCACTTCCAGCACAATCGTCGACGATCTGGTCAACGAAGGGGGTAGGAAAGTTGTCTTTAGGACAAGCTTTGTTAATGTCCCTATAATCAATGCACACGCGAATTGTGCCTTGTTTCTTGTCAATCGAAACAAGATTGGAAACCCAATCAGTTAGAGCCACAGGGTAAATAAATCCAGCTTTGAGAAGTTTCTCAACTTCAATCTTGATAGCGGCTGCTTTACATGGGTGGACCGGACAAAGTCATTGCCGGACGAGTTTAGCGCCCAGGTATGTCTTAATCTCATGTACCACAATGTCGAGGTCAATCCTCAACATTTCTTCATAGCTCCATGCGAAGACGTCACAAAATTCTTGGAAAAGAGACTTGTAGGTGACACCTTCGTCATGGGAACACGAAGCTCCGATATGCACATTTTCGACAACTCCAGGTTTTATGGATATGTCGAGGGGGATGGTGCGTGAGATATTACTTAAGTTCCCTTCGTAGAACATATCGTTTGTAGACTCGGGAATGGTAGAAATGATAACAATGGTCGACCGGGTCGAGATTTGTTGATAACCCTCGATGGTGTGTTGTTCCAAGAATAGGATGAAACGATGATGTCCATCGTTCCAAGGGGTATATTTCACGGACATAACAGACATAATCATCTCGTCTGTAGGAAAAATGACGCCAAATGGATATGGAGATAAATCACCAAGAGAGGGGGTAGAAGGGGTTATCGATTGAATGGCTTGATAAGCGAATTCAACCGGACTCAAAGGCATTTCATCACCATAACGAATATGATCGCCGGAGTTGGGTACCATCCACGGGTCGTAAGACGCAGGGGTTCCGTGAACAGAGGTAGAGATCATGTTGATCGAGGCGACAAACAGATGTGGGACATCGGGTAGTGGAATGGGGAAAGTACCCATCAAAGAGGAATCTTTAAGAAGACCGACACCGATGTTCTCATATCCAGGGGGGTTTTGCAATGAAAGGTACGTTGTTGGTACGTGCATCAGAGTGAAAGAAGGCCAATTGGTCTACGGAAACTACTTTTCCTTGATGTGGGAAACGCACGGCATGAAAAAGAGTGGACACAACTGCACACATGGAATCAATCCAGCTATGGCCAAGTAGAAGGTTGTAATCAAGAGGAGTGTCAAAGACCTCCACTTCAACGTTGACCATTTTTCCCTCTAACGTAATAGGCAATGAAGGGAGGAAACCGTAAGGCTTAAAACCATATCTATTGAAGGCTTTGAGCATGTTGTGGGATTCATTCAAAGGAGGAGAGTCGATGGCTTTCCAGCAGGTAATAGACATGACACACATCGAGGCACCCTCATCAATAACTGTTCTACAAATGTTTTTGTTAGAGACAATAACTTGTATTTGGAATGCGAGTTGAGGGGGTAACCTTGGAATGTGATCTTCCAAATAAAAAATTATTAAATTTGTGTCCGTAGGGTCAATTCCACCAATAGCTTTCAACAGTTCCTTTCGTTGTATAGGAAAACTCTAAAAGACTTCGAGGGTTGACATCACAGATGGTGCTTGGGCCAGATCTTCGATAATACTGTAGTTTTGGGCAGCATGTGCATGAGGATTGAAAGTTGATTTTCGAACAACACCCTTTGGGGGAGGGTGAAGGACTGTATCTAGGCTTGGTTGTTCAAGATGAAGAGGACCATTGGTAGGTTGAGTCATGTGAGATGGTTGGACCAACAAAGGAGGTATTGCATCAACCTTCTCTTTAGAGGAAGAATAATATTTGGCTCGAGTGGTAAGTGTGATGTCATTCTTCTTTGAATCACCTGTACACTTTAAGACATAGGATGTATTGGAGGGGGGAGGTTGGTCATGAATGACCAATTGGGCCTGTTGTTGAGAAGGGAAGGGTTGTGACAACACGGCCGGAGTGGGGGGTTTCGGGGTCCCTTGAAGGAACTTAGTAACCTCGGCTCATTGTGGACAATCCTTAGTGTAGTGATCATCACCACAAATAAGACAAGGGTATCGAGGTTTGCGCTTATCCCTATCGTCAACAGGTGGTGTTTTGGTTTTCTCAGTTTGCAGATTATTTTTATCCTCCTTTTTCTTACCCTTTCCTTTTTTGGATTTATTTTTGTCGGTGGGGGTAGATTGTATAGAGTTTACCTTAGAAGTCTTTCCGGTGGGAGGGGTACAAGACAGAGCATTTTGAACATTAGAAGAAATGGATTTGGTTTTGTTGCTAGAGGTTTGGACGAAATGAGGTTGGGCATGGAAAGTGTCAATCACTCCGTCAACTGCATGAGAAGTAGCAGGAGTAGTTGAAGTAGCAGAATTAGAAGGACGAGGTGCGTCAGGGAGTAAGTCGTAAAGAGTACCCATTTGGGAGTAAACGAGGTCGAGGTATTGAGCACGACTGATTTCCTATTCTTCTGTGACAACTCCACCCATGGCGATGTCACAAGCGATGTCATTCACGAATGATTTCGTGAACCACTCTACCAGCAAATGATCGGGAAGTTCGAGTTTGATGAGACGTCATCTCCGTCGCCACTCATGAATGTGATCAGAGATATGAGTGGCTTTGGTTTGTTTGAAAGAACTCAAAATTCCGGTTCCTGTTTCATAGCGGATCGGTAACTGTTAGTGGGTGAGGAAATCCATAGCGAGGGTGTTGAAGTCGGCGAAGAAGCCTCGTGGTAATTCTATATACCACTTCGCGGCGTAATATGTGAGGGTCCGTTGAAAAAGGCATAAACGAATAGAGTCATCCATCAAGGAGTTGGATGAGCACCAAAGGTAAAAAGTCATTACATGATTGTTCAGGTCCTCTCCCGGTTTACCATCAAATTTAGGGATGTCGGATGGTAGTTTGGCCGGTATGGCGGGCCATTGAGGAGAGTGATGGATCGGATCATTTAAAATCCTCGATAGATCAAGGAGGTCTAGGGTGGCTAAGAAGGGTAATTGTCTATTCACATGTGGGTACTGGTGACTTTGGGGAGGGAGTCCCGTCAGTAGACCAGTGGGACCATAAGCGGTTTGCATATAATGCGAAGATCCAGGTAGATTTGGTTGTTGGTGTGGAGACAAGTAATTCATAGGGTTGTTCCCTTGAACAGGGGCATGGGGTTGAGCATTCGAGCCCCAAATAGGATTGGACGTGCCTGGATATGGTTGGCCTGTACTAGGGGGTATGAAGGAGCTAGCTTGAGGTTGTTTCCCCCCAGTCGAGGGAGGATTATGTTGAATAAGATAATTCCAATACTGGGCCAAGGATGGAGGTATGTTTTTTCCATAGGGTGGGTTGGTGGGGGTTTCCCTCAAATTGGGGGTTGCGTCCCAATTGGGATTTGTACTGCAAAAGGGGATTGGGTTTGGCCTCCTTGGTGAAATTGTCCACCTACAGGAATCTGGTAATTAGGTGTGAAAGACGGGATGGTGCCACTAGGGTCGGTGCCTCCGATAGAGGATGGAAGAGATCCTCTGAAAGGGGGTCGAGGAACTGTCGGAATGAAACCGGGAACGAGATGGTGCCCAGAGGGAGTGGAAACGCCAGGAGTCCCAAATGAGATTTGTGTAGGAGCAGGAATAGAAGCATTCAATGCATGATATCTGGGTGGAAGTGTTGGGGTGAATCTGGGCGAAAGTGGTGTGCCAATGGGGGCTTGGCTAGCCGCAGTAATCTCGGTGTGAGGAGTCATAGTATCTGGGACCATTTTGTAATGGACCGTTTGTAGAGGGATAGTCAAGATGTGGTTAGCTGGCAGAGCGTCTGTACCAGGAAAATAATAGGTAGTAGTAAAAGGTATTGCGTCTGGATCAAATGTTTCGGGCAGCTCAAGTGTGACAATGATATCAACGCCTGCTCCGGAGCCAAATAGATCCCATCTAATAATGTCAGTAGTCCAAAAAGGATCTTGACCCTCATGTCCTATGAAAGGTCTAGTTGGTAATCCAGAAGACTGAACAACTATATCTCCAGAAGAATTCACTCGAACAATACGTCTCTCGGAGTCGGGAGGAAGTCAAAAGTCCTCTCGAGAATTGGTAATTTGGAATTGTTCTAAAGAGTTAGTTCTTTCCACTTGTGGAGTGGCAATGTCTTGGACTTCACTCTGTTGAGGAGAGCCCTCTGGTGAGTTGGTAGTCAAGGGTTTAGAACCTTCCAGATCTTCTGGGGGTAGGCCTTGCATTCTACGTGAACGGCGTGGAGGGTCAATTGTGATCGATTTAGAATTTTACGAAAGAAATTTTATGGACAACTTGGGTAAACAAACAAAATGCGCTAATAAAATCTAGGAAGCACAACCAAGCAAACAAGACCTTCTAATTTCGAAGTCACTAGTTGGTGATGAAATCCAACGTCGCAACGACAAGACAAGAAGGGGATGGGCCAGGGTGGAAAAGTTACGTTGATGACCTGCTTAACGGACTTACACCCTGGTGCAAGCTCCCATGCACAATCGTGGGTATACCCTCCAAGGATCCCGAGTGAGTCTAGCCAACATCGATTCTAGGTACCGTGAAGACTTACCCCTTCATAGTCACCTTGTGTAAGACCCTAAGAAGATAGGCTACTACGGTTACCATCAACAACAATGATGCTTGCAGGAACAGTCAACAGTCCGATCCACATGCAAGGGCAGGGTATCTAGCCCGAAATCAGCTTGAGAGGCTTCCACTCATCATTGTGGGTATACCTTCAAGTGACCCCCATAATACGTGCAATCTCTACACCGATATCAATAAAGCAGGGTGAGTAACTCTGTCAATCTCAATGCGACCTCAGGTTTGACCCTTTTGTGAGAAGCACTTCCCAGGACACAATGTTGCAAATGGAATTTGACACTCCTTATCACAAGATACTATTGTGTGTTTTGTGCTTTGGAGAGTGTGTCTCACTGCCTATTCCAAAGCTCTAGCCTAGCTAATGTTGTTGTAAAAGATCCCTAGAAAAAGTTACTAGTTGAATTTTAAAGTTGCGCAATATTATTAAAGGTTGTTGTTACGCAAAAAGGAGATGGAAATGAAACCGATGTTGTGTGAGATTCTGACCCAACAATGCGTAAATAGGGATGAATGATACAAATTTTGTTCGATGAATCCTATTTACAGGAGGGAAAGAGGATATTTTTGGAACAATGTGAACTACGATGTATGATATTCTATGAAATGTAATATCAAACAATCATGAACAATGCAAATTCCCTATTCGTTCTCTTTCAATACTTGAATGACCATATTTTTCGAATAAAAGCTTGCTTAAAAAAAAAAATGTCTTTAATTTTTTTATTAGAAACCAAGCAACAAGGATGGAACTAAGAAAAAGTAAGCAACCAACGAAAAATAAATACACAACAAACACCCAAATCGATCTTTCAGTGAAGATAAAAATAACAAACGGACAAGACCAGTCTCTTCAAATGCACATGGGTAACAATTTTCCAAGTAATAAGCAGTTGAAAAGGACAACTAATCTCAACCTTTAATCCAATCAAAGGCTCCCGACCAAACAAGCACTCGGATTTGAGAATCATAGATTATACCCTTGTTAAGAAAAGGTCAAGAGGTAAAAATTGAGAAAAAATGATCAAGAAGAGCTTTTCGATTTCCGAAAACTAATCATTCGTGAGATTTGAAGTCAAGAAACATTCAATCATTGGCTAGAGAAGTTCTTTCCAAACACACCAACCAATCTGGGCATCTGAAGACACAAAAGACTTAATCCAAAATTTTTACAAGTGATTTTGTGGTCTGTCAGTGGGGTACAGTGCGAGAATCAAGGATTCTAGCAGGCTAGACACAAGCAGGTTGCGAGAAGTTTGAACTGAACTGAACACTAGGGTGCGAACTTCAGTGATTCTCGCAGGCTACAAAGAGGTGCAGTGCGAGAAGGTTTTTAATCAAGAAAATTTTGGAAAAATGACAGAACTTTTGAGGGAACTTTTGGATCCAGGGAGTCTGTGAAGATCTCCTCAAGACTCAGAGATTGATTGGGAATGAAAAAGGGTAGGTCAAGAGAAAATGGCCAGGTTAAAACCACCAAAATGGGTTGTATCCCCAGTGGAGTCGCCAATTTTGTTATTGGATAAATCAGTAGGTGCAGACACTAACAGATCTCCCTAGATCCACCTGGATCTAGAAAAAAACATGACAGAACATGACTCTTTCTCTAAGTTGTAGTCATTGAATCTACTACTAAGGAGGAATGAGTGACATACATTTATATCACTTCCTTAGGTCTCTGTTGTTCCTGCTTCACTCCGGTGCTCTTGTGAAATCAGGTCCAAGACAACACAAACCAACCAAAGTGAAGATAGAAAAGTACATTCAATGTCAACCTATGCATATGATCAAGGAGCTATGCAATAAAATAAGAGTGATTTTATGGGAAAGGAACATGCCACTGTATTATATTAAATGAAAGTAAAAGATACAACCAGATCACCTTGATATCGCAAGCTTCCTTTCAGTGACCCTTGGTTCCAACACACACACTTTCTCTACGTTTGCATGAAGAAGATCCAGTACAACTTGATAGACCAAATAGAGTCTTCAAGCTTCTATCCAAGCAGATTTCTTCACACAATTCTTTCGCCAATTCTTCATTCAATCGTGCTTAACCTTTTCCATGAGAAACCTTTCAATATATAGGAGAATGAGAGATGGTTAAATGGATGAGGATGATCCCACTAAATCTGAGAAGTCAATAGGATGCCAACCATGCGAATGCCAACTCATTTTCTAGAAGATTCCCTTCTAGAACCTTCATGACCTTTTCTCTTTTCCAAGCTTTGAAACAGGTTCGCACCCTACCTATAGAGAAGACTGTGAATAGTTTGCACCCTAAGTTTGGGTTGCCTGCGAGAATGAAGGATTTTCGCACCCTGTAATATAGGCAGCCTGTCAACTCATCTTAAAAATGTGTTTTTTGGAAGAAGACAACAGACACTTTTCTCAGGAAAAAAGTCCTTGTGGGAGCCTGAATACATCACTTGTAGAGACATCACCAGAGTGACCAAAATCATGTGTAACAGGAGCCTCACAAGGATTGGAAAAGGAAGGATAAGATTGGATTTAAGAAAAAGGGATTCAAGCCATCCAACTGTTATAACCCTAAATTGCACCACACATGCTTACTTGGCATCAGGCCAACTCATATCCCTTCATTGCCAAAACATCTGCTGAACAACCTCTTTGAAAATCCTCTTAGGTAAAGGCACACACGCCCTAACCCACTACTGCACACGTGTGAATGCTATCAGGCCTACTACAACCCGCGTTTACCTAACAAAACACAAAAATAGGAAAGTTTCCGACGGGACAAAACGCTATGGGTCAGTTAACTAAAACTCCCAGCCATGCATGGCCGAGAGTTCGTCCAAAACCCTAGCCCCTTCTAGCCTATAAAAGAAGGGGTAGGGGTACTATTTGGAGGAGGAAAAACATAGCGAAGAAACTCTGCCCATTTTCCGAATCCATTTGTCCCAACCCTTTAGCCTTTCCTCAAGCCTAAGGAGAATTAACACAAAGCAGTTGGAGGACAAAAGAAGAGGAGGAGCCTAGGATCAAGATCAAGGAGCGGTGGTCGGTCTCGACTTCTATTGTAAGTTGATTCATTTCGAAAATAATAAAAGAATACTTTTCCCGTCTCAATGCATGAGTTATATGTGGTCTGTGTAATTTATGCTTAATTTCTAACCCTCAAGTAGAAAAGTAGCATGCATGCGTGGTTGTGTGTTTTGATTGCAGGATAACTTTGGAAGAAGCGGCGCAAGAAAGCGGTCAAGAGCGCAACGGAGGATCTACACCAAACATCAATAAAAAGGTTAGTAGTTCCTTTCCATGCATGTATCGTGAAAGAGGGGTTTAAGTTTTGGGTGGTAGGTTAAAAGGTCATTTCTTTACGGTCAAAATCTGCATGCAAGCCTAGCCCTAGTTTGCTAGTCCGTAGGGTATTATTTCCCAACAAGAGAATTGGCGACTCCACTGGGGAAGATTAGAGGGTTTCCGGATTTAGCTGAGTTTTTCGGTAGTTTAAGAGATTAGATTTTCTGTTTCTTTGCCTGTCTTTTTTCTGTAAGGCCTGAGCTAGCAGGGAACCTGGTTCTTTATACCAGTTTTCCCTGACTGTTGTTTGCGGCAATTTTCGGGACACACAGAGGTACACGCGGCCTGCAGAAGGACTGCACGCGTGTACCCGCGCCCTAATCTCTTACAGACCGCATGTGAACGCTAGCTGTAGAGGTTTCAGTAGCGTGTAGGAGTCAGAAAGCTTGAGAGGCAGTCCTCCTCTCCCCTGTCAGAATTATACATTCTCAAGGGGCTTTCTGGATCCTGTATGAGTCTTGCTGGTTCACAGTCTTGTCTTAGTTTGCTTTATTGCATTTTGTTATTCCTTGCAATTATTTTTCTTTTCTATTAAGAAGAAGCATCCAAGCCTTCAAGAGACCCTGGTTATCAATACCAGAGGCCTCTTCCTAATCTGGGTTGCCTGTGTTTATTTTTGTCTTGTGGTTTATACATACATGCGGCCTGTGCAAGTGCAGCCCGCGGGCACGCGCTCTGTTGTAGCTCAACACGCGTTTTCACGCATGTTATTTCAGTGACAGAGGCGTGCTTGATAGGTTGCTTTTAAATCAGGGTGGGGAAATCATCCCCTCCTATGGTGAGAAGTGTTCCTCTCAGGTGTTTGAGCCCAGGGTTGAGCAGTCAGTAGGTTAGGGCCTCTTACCCTTAGCCCTTTTTTCTTAGTTGATAGTCGATAGAAAAGATAATAAAAAAATAAAAATAAAAATAAAAATTTGTTTTATGGTTTTTAGACAAGCGTAGGAGTCTGTGCTTTCTTGATTGCCATTGTGTATCTTTGCTCTGATTCCTTGCGATCTACGCTTTAAGCCATAATTTTGTTTTGTTTTCTTGGTTTTGTGCTTGTCGACATTTTCCCTTTGTTGCTTCATTTAGCACTTAAATAAAAAATATATATATATTTCTTTTTCATTTTCTTCTTTGTTGGAAGATTGTGTTTCTGCATCAATAGCTAGGAAGAAGTCTTTTGTTCATAAGTTTTTGCAGTGCATTTAGAGCATAAGTAGCTCGTAGTCGAGAGAAATTCCTTTATGTTTGCTGCATGAGATCTTAGAAAAATTGAAAAGAAAAGAAGTCTTTCTTGTGTGAAAAGTTGTTGATTTTTGCATCTAGTAAAAGCATTTTGTTTCCATCTTTTTTCATTTGTTTTTTATTTGAGTCTTTACACATCATCAGTTTCACCTTCATACCCCGTGACGTAAAAATCCCATAAAAGAAACGTTAATTTAAAATCTATTAGACTTTTTGTTTGTAGGGTTCATACACTAGTTCAGGACTAGGGCCTTGGATTAGGTTGGAGAGGTAACTCTCCAAGGCCACTCAAAACCAAACATTGGAGTCTGTGATAGGGAATGTAGAAGTCCAGTTTCATGGAAGTTATCCGGGACCCCCCTCTAACACAGGGAATAAACACGAGGTCGCGTGAGGAAAGGTAGCGGAGATAACCCCTCCAAATCCGGACCAAGCGTAGTGGAGAACACATATCGAGGATTTGTTTTGGGATTCCGTCGTTTGCATTTGCCACGGCGCTTCGTGGGTCTCGAATCCGTTCGAGGTCCTCAGTTGTCTTCCAGACCATTTTCTCTCGATACCCTCGACAAGTTTCGGGCTTGATACCCTGCTCATTGTGGTCTACCCGACTATCGACTGTACCCGCATGGTGACTGTTCGCGTGCTGGCAAACTAGTTGCCAATCTTGTTTAGGGACGTACACAGGTGACTGCAGGGGTATACCACGGTACCTAGGACAGACATTAGGCCATGCTTTGCATAGTATACCCGGAGGGTGCTTCCGTTTTCAAGTTGCACTTGCACCGGTAAGTTTCTCTAGTGTTGGTTGTTGTAACTGTTCTTCAAAATAGTTAGGGATTGCTTGTCTTATCTTTTAGGGGCTTCTTTTTTAGTGAGTGTTACTTTTTGAATGTGTAGAATACCTTAGCGTGTCTTGGATCTTCTCACATAGTGGAGGATCCCGAGCTCCGCCGGTCACGAAGGCTTCTGGGCCTGCCACCGGTTATACTGGAGCCACCCCCGCCACCATTGAGGCGGAAGCTAGACCAACAAGGGTCTTTCGAAGCAACTGGGTTACAAACCATTGTGGCCGAACAACTCCCAGAGGAATCAACCGCCAATCTTGGTTCGGTTGAAACCCCAACCACTGATACTTGGCCATCGGTCAGTGTACCAATCCAGTTTTACGAACGCCTATCAGTGCCTCATACAGCTATGGAAACAAACGTTGTTACTTCCTCTGGGAATTCTTAAATTCCCACCACCGTTGCTACCACAGGAGAAGCATATCCTAAATTGTCGTCATCAGCCCGGGCCACCATGGTCTCGGACTCAACTACGTCGCACAGTGGACCAACCCCATCTATCGCGGCGACCACAAATCCCTTCACACCTAGTGCAACAGGCTCTCCGTTCTCATACGATATGCCTAGTTTAGGCACAAGTCCTGCACTCACTCACTCCACTTTACAGACTTTGGGTCTGGGGGCAGGGAGCTCTAACGCTCCTCTGTAAGGTCAACTTTGGGGCATTCCTGTCCCTTTTAATGCTTTTCCTTACGCTGGAGGTCATATCTCTCCTTCGTCCCCTTCGCTTGGTGGTCTGCATCAGCAGGGAGCCGGGCAGCCTGCACACACTAGTTCATTTGGAGCCGGGAGTCAAGGAACACCTGCGCACACTATGCCGGTAGGTTCGTCACCGTTTGTTTGGAACGAGACGTTTAGTAACAACACTTTCGCATCCACTGCTTTCCCATCTGGGGGCACTCCCATTTTTGGACAGTCTACTCCGACGCAGGGTACTATTCCTGCGTCGGGGGCACATATAGCAGGACTTTGGAACTCAGGTCAAGGATCCGTTCCCTCCTCTGGAATGTTGTTCTGGGGTAATTCTTTCCACAGTCAATGGAACCCTGGAGAAACTTATATGCCTCTCCCATCAGGACTGGCATGGGGTAATCCTTCCCAAAGTACGTCACACACGATGAATGCCCAACATCATATGTCCTTTATGGGGAATCAGCCAATGATGTCTCCACAGATGCAAAATCCTTACACTGGTCAGGGCCATGGTTTCTACCAGAATCCGGGCCAGCAGCCAAACTTTTCCTGGCAACCTGGTGCCAGTCAAACTCCAGGACCCTTTTTCCCAGGCTATCAGCAGCAACCCAAACTACCATTCTTGGCGACATTACACTTGCCAGATTTGACAAGGTTGTTAAATGATCCTATTTGTCACGATCCACGTTGGCCTCCTATGCCAACGAAGTTGCCTTCGGACATTCCAAAGTTTGAGGCCAAGCCTAACGAAGATCCGGGTGATCACGTGACTACTTTCCATCTTTGGTGTTCATCTAACTCATTGAAAGATGACTCTGTCCAGTTGTGATTGTTTCAACGCACTCTTATCGGGAGCGCCGCTAAATGGTACATCAAGCTCGATCGCTCAAGATACTCTTCTTTTGGCGAACTGGCGATGGCCTTCCTTAACTATTTCCAGTTACCTGTAAGATACGACGCTGGCCAATTTCGAATAGACAACAACAGACCATATCTCTGATCATATCCGAGAGTGGAGATGTCGAAAGAGTCTAATCAAAGTACCAGTCCCACCAGCATTCCTGCTTGAGTGGTTCCTTAAGTCTTTAGTCCCACAATTATCCAAAGACGTTGCAACTTCAGGATTTTTCTCCGAAGAAGATGCCATCATGAGGGCTCAACAATTTGAGCTCATCTATTCTCAGTCCGGTTTATTATACAACATCCTGCCGGATGCACCACGATCGATACTGGATAAAACTAGACAGAGAGCTGGACCACATGCCGGTGGTATTGTTGGTTCTGCACAAACCAAGCCCACTGAGCAATTGACAAAACAATTGCAACAGTTATCTATACAACACTCAGCGGCCAGCTAGACTACTACTTTGGCTGCTCCTCCTACCCAAACGTCGGAAGTACACTCTGTGCAGTCGACTAACCCAAAGGCCACCCAGCAGCCTGAAGGGAAGAAAAAACAACGAAAAAAGGGTAAGGGGGAGAAAAAACCCACTGATAATGCTGGCGAGGGCACCACGGAAAAACGGAAGGCGAGGTATCCATGCAACTTGTGTGCGGAAGACCACCCGACCCATCTTTGTCCTCGACTTGCAGAGGCCCAAAATTTTTTCACACAGCAACAGTAAGCCGTGTTGACTAATCCCTTTCAGCATGGGCAAAATTTAACTCAAGCCTCTAAAAGTGTCGAAGGGGGCAGCCAAGAAACCTTCCCTCCCCCAAACAATTCATCATAAGCGAACGTATATATGGTTAGGGGTGATGCTTTAATAATGACTAGAGTGCACGACTATAGTAAGCCAAGCGCCTCTGAGAAGGGTAAAGAAGTTGAGATCCCATCTCTTCCTCTACAGATCGAGAAGAAGTTGGGTGAAACAATGACATGCATTCCAAAGGGTGCATTTAAGAAAGCTTCTCACAACCCAAATGCAAGGGCCACCCAGAATTACTCTGTGGTGGAAGATTTATCACAAACCCCTTGTGCGATGTCCACTTTGGAGGTCCTCCAAAGTTGCCCTGCTCAGAGGAAAGCCTTGTTAACTACTTTAGGCTCTACTGAGACTTGTAACCCGGGTACCATCATGCTAGATACAACCAACTTAAAACCTCGTCTTCCTTACCACGTCGTGTTTCAGATAGTAGTGGCTCACCCCACGAAAACTTTTACACGAAATATCTTCCGCACGGTGGTCGACGAGGGCGCCTCGACATGCGTTATGTCATTAGCATGTTGGAAGGCCATTGGTCAGCCTGCTTTGTCTCCTTCACCTACTCTCCTCACTGCTTTCGACGGTTGTTCTTTCCGACCACATGGCATCGTTCCTTCTTTCCCTGTGCAGTTAGGAGGGAAGACCGTGTGCGTCGAAGTAGAGGTAGTCGATGCTCCCCTCGACTATAATCTCTTGTTAGGACGGAGTTGGACTTATGCTATGCAAGCTGTGGTTGCTACAGTTTTTCGAGTCTTGTTGTTTCCACACGAGGGTCGGATAGTGACCATCGATCAATTGTCCTTCTCTAGACCTAACCCAGCTTTGGGGGAATCTACAGTTCCCATGATTGATAATCCTCAACCCGGTGTCGTTAATGTAGGAGTTGGTTTGTGCCCATCCTTGATGGGTACCTTCGATTACCCGCCTCCTCCTGACGATGTCAAGTTTATATCGAATCACCATAAGGTTGAGATTTTTCAAGTTTCGTCGTTCCGCACGACTTACTTTGAGGATCCGTGGATTCTTCCTTCCCCATTATCCACGATGGATGAGACAGGGCACTCCGGCATGTCCATGCCCTTTTCGGCCGCTGAAGTAGCGTACTCTTTAGTCCAGCAAGCTTCAGCTAACCCTGATCTAACTCCCGCACAAGAGTTGGATCCACTTCTAGAGCCTATTTGGGCTCAGGGTTCTCTTGCTAACATCGATTCGTTAGACTTAGTCTTGCCTTCTGACGAAGCAGTGATCGAATCGAGGACTAGTCCGAACAAAACTTGGGAAGATATTCATCACAGATCATATTTCCTTCCAGAGTTAAGCCGAATTGAGGCAGGAGAATTCACTATCACCATGACGGGAGATCAGCCATGTCCTATTAATCTCTTAGCTACATAGGAAATTTACGCTGAGGGGAATATGGCGACTATCGCTGAAACTATACCTATCAATATCTCCCGAAACCCTGGCGTTGTGGAGAATGTCTTCGTCGGGGCGGATTTCTCCCCCGAAGAGATTCAAATTTACACGGATATTTTCAAAGAATTCCGCGATGTTTTTGCCTGGTCTTACAAAGAGATACCTGACATCGACCCACAAAGTGTCGATCATGAGCTAACTTTGTTGTTTTTCAAGCTCGCTTTGAGATCCGAAAGCAACATCCGGGGAGACTGCATTTATGCTTTTCGATCTCGTCTGGATTAACTGAGAAAAGTAACCATTATGGAGTCTTCTTTAAGCCCTTTTCAGACTCCTTAAAGATGAAAAGATTGTCGAGTGACCTTGTTTCTTCACACTCGTTAAATTGGTCCAGAAGAACGTTCCTTAAACGGGTCTCCTTTTAATCCCTTTTCAGACCCTCTAAACATGAAAAGATTGACGAGCGATCTTGTGACCTTTCACGCTCATTAAACTGAAATTTGAAGTCACGTCTGTCCGGTGATAGTTTACCCCTTTTTCGGTCCGGACGATCAACTGTACGAACAAAGGTATACTCTATCGAATTCCCATTCTTTAGAAGAGTATTCTCAGGTATAATTTTATTCCTTTTTCGGGCCTGAGGAACTAAATTTACGAAAAAGAAACCCCCCCGGAGTCCATAGTTAAGCTCTTT
>ML829142.1:0-28754 GCA_009831015.1 Picea engelmannii | reverse complement strand
TATTTTTTAATACGATATATCTTCATTTATATTTTTTTGTGATATGTATGTATGTTATTGTTAAGTGTTTAATGCTCGTCCTAGTATGACATTATTATCAATATCATTTTTTAATTTATATATTTTTAAATTGTAAAACCCTTCAATTTTTTTCTCTACAAAACCATAGTGACATGTGAGTTATTAATTCAAACATTGTTTGATTCTTAGTCACTGTGTTTTCTTAGTTTCATTAAAAAAATAAAACTCAAGTCAAAACCTAATCTAGCATTTCATTCTTTCTTATCATTTTTGGAAATTGAAATTAGGTCACATAGTGCCATAGTATTGATCACATAACTCACTGAGCCTTTTACCCAACAATCTTGAGTAGTGGATGTGATAGAAAAGGGGCAATGCATCACTCTTTAGCCATTACATACAGGTCAATCTTGAGCACTAGAGATGATATAAAAGTGGTGATTCCTAGCAACCCTAGATGTAACATAAAGGATAATCTTAAGCATYAAAGATAGTCRGAGAAGGTCAATGCCTAGGATAGCCACGTGTCTATAGCACAGGGGCCATATCCTTTCAATCATTATGCCCACAAGAGTGGATGTGATAGAAAAGGGGCAATGCATCACTCTTTAGCCATTACATACAGGTCAATCTTGAGCACTAGAGATGATATAAAAGTGGTGATTCCTAGCAACCCTAGATGTAACATAAAGGATAATCTTAAGCATTAAAGATAGTCGGAGAAGGTCAATGCCTAGGATAGCCACGTGTCTATAGCACAGGGGCCATATCCTTTCAATCATTATGCCCACAAGAGTGGATGTGATAGAAAAGGGGCAATGCATCACTCTTTAGCCATTACATACAGGTCAATCTTGAGCACTAGAGATGATATAAAAGTGGTGATTCCTAGCAACCCTAGATGTAACATAAAGGATAATCTTAAGCATTAAAGATAGTCGGAGAAGGTCAATGCCTAGGATAGCCATGTTTCTATAGCACAGGGGCTATATCCTTTCAATCATTATGCCCACAAGAGTGATTAAATCAGTGATCGAAACCATACAAGGATGATGACTTGAAGTGCATCATTTAGGAATTTCAAACTTCCAGAAGGAAGGCATGCTTATCAAGTAGAATTCCCCTCATGTGAAGGCATTCACCAGTTGGGGATTTCACCCTCCGCATGGCGAGTACTTTGCATGATAAAAAAAATTACTACAACCACAACCACATGCATACTCTACATCTTGACGAAGGAAGCCTACAACTCATTTAACTCTAAGCTAAAGGAGCAACCAGAAAGAGTCGCACCCTACTATAGCTTCACTCTTGGGAGAGGGGAAAGGGTGATACCGATTATAGTTGATACATGCACAAACTAGAATGGATTGAAGATTGCCACTATTTCTAAAATGTCTGTGTACCGATGAACCAAGTACGAGACAAAGAAATCAAGCCCACAAGTTACTCAGTGCAATATTCTATAGTAGTGCATGTACCATAACCATCAACAGTGGAGAAAGTAAGCACAACAGAAAGATATGTAATTGTGTATTTAACATATGTGTTGGTTCACTAGAGTTCACCGGTCATATTGATGGGTAGATAATTGCAGATAGATAGGTGCTAGATTTGAATCTCTAAGTGGACCTGAGACTGGCAAAGACGTCTAGTAAAGTGGTGGGATTATGACCCAAACACGCCAATTAATTGAGTTATAGCACCATTAGATGCATAGAAATATCCATAGCCAGTTTAAGTTGATCCTTCAGTTGCATATGAAGTTCCAAATCCATTACCCTCCTTACCTGGATGAAGAAAAGGAAGGAACATCCTAGCAATTATCGAGATTAATAGCATAACCCAGATTGGGTACTAAATCTTGTAGTTTAAACACTAGGAACAAAGAAAGTATCCTAGCCTATTGTTGAGCCAATACCTCACTTAGATCTAAATCCAAATACTATCTTATTCATAAGTGTCATTCTCTAAGTATTAGCTCGAGTTGCAGGGATTTCACTGGACTAGTTTGGGGAGTGCAAGCTTAACACTGCAAATAGAGAGTCAAGAATATTGCAACAAATATCTAGTGGCATAAAATCAACAAGAGAGATTTCATTGATGTGCTCAAATGTTGGAAAATTTAAGGCAAGATGTCTACTATACGTCAATTTTCACCAAGAGACCATAGTCATGAAGATTCAGGTCGATTTTGGCAGCGAACACAACAAGGTTGCTTTGCATCTGCAATTTCCCACCATAGTTCTAATCAACACAGTTAGTGGCGAGATTTATTGTTTCCTAGAGAGAAACTACAATGACTTATAGTTTTTCCTAGACAGTGATGTCTTTCCAATTCCGAGAGAAATAAATAAAGTTGCTCCACTTTGTTGGAGATAGTCTTCCATCTTCCAATAAAAGTTTTATCATCTCCAATTTTAGCTACAACCAAAGAAACCAGTTCTTTCACCTACCAGATCCTTGTAGGAAGTAGTTCTTCTTCCTAACAAAAGCCTACAGGGTGAAAAGGATATTCAAGAGGTGTCGCATCTCTCCAAGTAGAGATCAAGTTCAACCTTGGTATGTTCAACTTCTTTTTCAGCTGTCCTTTTGATACTTTGTTAACATTTATATGCAACAACGAAATATGTTATAAGGGTAGGGTCTCCATCATGATATGGAAATGAAACTAGAAGGGGTGTTTCTCTCTATCTGTAACATATGTGGAAGCCAATGAGGTGGTGAGGAGGAGGGTTGGGTCTCCATCATGATATGGAAATGAAACTGGAAGGGATGTCACTTTCAATCTATCTCACTCACAAATTTGAACAATAATACCAATTCCAATAGCTCTAAGGATGAAATATTATAATTGTTGAATAATGTTCCTAACATCTAGCTAAAAACCTTAATTACGTTTACCATTTTGTCTGCTACTTAATTTCACTCAAACATGCAAATTAGAGGATGGATGTATTGGTTTATACCCATATCTTACAACATTGGATGTACTGATTACTAAATAAAGCATGTGTTTTGTCTCTAATGATAAGTATTGTGGACTTGATTTTATATCATTTTCCCCCTTTATTCTATAGCTTTGATTATGACCCATATTTAAAGAGATAAAGAATGGAAAAGTGAATTGAATTTCATTCCTTGGAATTGATATTTTCTATATAATACTCATATTCATAAAAAAAAAAAAAGGCCATGCAAAAATACAACATTAAAATGTTCATTATTCAATTTATAAATGATAAATAAAGTTTTAAACATTCAAAATCAGTTCTTTTGGAATGGTTTTTGTTGAGTGAAAGAGACAAAATTAATGTTTAAACTCAGGCAAGTGTTTTAATGGGCTTTAAATAATATACTAGAATAAATTCATCTTAACTTCAAGTCGATCATGTGCCAAGAGGGAAGAAGGTATTTCAGAGAATATGGAATTCCCTTCTTAAATTCCTAGGTTGGAAGATATGGCTAGCCAAAAACAATAAAATAATCAATGATGAAGGGAGAAAATCGATGCAAACTTCCTCCAAGGCCAAGGCACTTATGTCTAAATATCTACGAATTAGACTTCATGAACAATATCAGTGGTTGAACAGTCTTGAGGAAGCATGGTTTAGGAAATCCCACCTTGATTATGCTTCCTTTCCCTTCTAAATCTGGAACACACCCATGCTGACAAATCAGGCGAGAGTTGTTCGAATTTATGGAATGGAGGTTACAACAACAATGTAACTCATTGTTCTTTGTTGGAGCTTCCAAAAACAACCTAGGGTGGCATGTGTTGGGGGGGGTCTCCATGATCCCAGTGGGAACAAGATCGTCTATTATGCATGGGGGCTAGGAAATGTCTCGAACAATCTAGTCAAAGATTACTCATTGTGGTGTGGACTCATCATTGCTAGGAAATATGGGATCATGACCTTGTCTTTCTTTGGGGATTCACTATTAATCATCAGAGAAGTAATACCCAAGAAAACACTAGAGAGATCAAGGTACAAGTCATTATCTCAAGAATCAAACAAGTTTTATCACAATTTGATAAGGTTTCTCTTTGTCATATCAAGAGGGCTCTGAATGGTGAAGCAAATGCGTGGGAAAATTTTGGAACTACTTTAAATACCAGTGCCATCATGTAAAATGGGGGTTCTAACCATGTCACAATCCCATAAACCTTTTCATCAATGGGCAATATTGAACAACAAATTCATTTTGAAGTGGGCATCAATGAATATCCAATCCAAGTGGAATTTATTGAGGTCTCATAAGTGGACCAATAGGTGGAAAGACATCAAGAGAGAGTGAGCCCCCCACTCTCATTTATTATGGCATGTTTCACTCACGGGATATCAATGCTCCATTATGAAATGGTGCAAAAGGGTATGGGACTATTCATGCACGAAAATTCTCAGAGCAATGAGCTAGTGGTGTTGTTTGGTGGTGGTCGAGCACATTCCAGGAGCGGTGTTTCGAAGTTTCAGAAAGGGAGAACATAATATTTGTTAGTTGAGGTTCTATTGATGTCGATGGTAGGAAAGGGAAAGGTTTGGTTTCCTTTCTAAATTCTTGTCTGTAATGTCATGGTTTGCATATTCGATCTATTTGTTTTTCTCTTCCCCGTGGGGCTATTCTTTTGTGGCGTGGCAGGCATTGTAATCCAAAGTAGTGGAACTAAGGGGTATCTTATTAATCGGCATATTGGCTCTTAGTAGAGAGTGTTTGTGTTCATCCTATATGTGACATATAGACAAGAAACAGAGGAAAATTATGCAGTTATGGCAAGTGATGATCTTAGAGAATTCAAGTGGGTTTTGCGTAGACATGAGGAAATAAATCAGGCCAATAGTAGTTCCATTTTTTTCATTTCCTCCAGGGTTGCAGATTTGGAACAAACTAGCATAACCCAGAACGCCAATTACTCAAATCTTCTCCTTCTCTAGAAGCATCAGATAGACTCATTGGAGGCAGAATGCAGCAGGTTACGTGCTCTAGTTTTATCACAACGTGTGGATAATCTCTCCCTTGTGTCCAATAACCATGGAACTCAAATCTAAAATCAAGTGGGGGGAGTTGAGGCTGAGAATATTTATCATAATCAAGTTCCTGAGGAGATCGCAGGTAT
The DNA here is from genome assembly GCA_009831015.1 of Picea engelmannii. NCBI lineage: Eukaryota > Viridiplantae > Streptophyta > Pinopsida > Pinales > Pinaceae > Picea > Picea engelmannii. The sequence goes on along the minus strand of ML829142.1, from coordinate 23,617 downwards.
GGGCACTCCTCACTCTAGCAAGGAGAAGGAAGAATAGGATAGTGTGCACATGTAAACCAATATGAATGTTTTTTAAAGTCAATTGTATTTTGTGTTAGTTCATCAGGTAGGCTATTAGCGGGAACACTTGGAACTCTTGTATGTAAAGTCATTTTTTGTCTATAGATATTAAACTAGAATTAATCTCTATTTTGTGGAAGCCCAAAAATACAAGAATTATAATCGTTGCTAATCACGATGCATCAAATCCTTTTATATATAATACAAAATACAATTGATTGTTTTTTTCAAAATGCACATCAATATAATCAACTTCAATCAATTTGTTAAAAATATTTTTGGCGTTTCACAAATGAACGCATTAATACATGTAACAAAAAAACACATATATTATTGTGTACATAACTTGTCCACCCACTAATAAATGTACCAACAAACACACAAAGGAAATATTATTTTCTGCATAACTTTTATTTTCGGAGGTGCACGTTATTAGTCCCTGCCAAAGGCATAGAGGGACTATAGCGATCAATAATTCATTGACTTCATATTAATATGACCTTTGACTTTAAATTTTTGAATCATCTCTATTGTTCGAACTATAGAACTAAAAACATTATTTTTTATATAATAAAAAAAACCTTATATGTCATCATCTCATTGGATAATAGATTTGAAGTCTTATTGTGAGCTTCACTATTCCCAATGTTTGAAATGTTTAGATATCCAAAGTTTTGAGCATCGATGCTCTTTTTTAATTTTTTTATTTTTATTGAAATGTTTACATACCGAATTTTTTTAGCATTGACACTCTTTTTGAGGTTCTTGAATAGGCTTGACATCTTAAATGTCTACATAGTGCGAGGACCTTAAACAGGCCTGGCAGCCTTAAATGTTTACTTAAATAGGTCTATCACAGTACATTTTTCCTCGAATTTTTCCATACAATGTTGTAGTGAATTTGGACTATATTGTTGTACACTGCCACTCACATAGCCATCATATGTTTCATATGTCTTTTATGCTTGGAATTCAATTTAGGCATCATTGAAGATACATCTATTGTTTACTGGTTCACTGGTTGTTTCTTGTTCGTTGGTCCGTTGGCTCGTCGACTACTGCTTGTTATTGTTTGGTTCAACTTTGCAAGGTTGAGGTCATGCACCTGTAGTTGGACCTGTTGGTGCTTGTTGCTTTCTTTTGTTTGCTTCAACTTTGCAAGGTTGGGGTCCTGCACCCGTAGTTGGAGTTGCTTTCTCACTTTGCAGGGTTGAGGTCCTACACCCACAATTGGACCTGTGATTATGTCGTTCATCATTGACGAGTAGGTTTCAATACCATACTCTCATTTGTATTTGTTGTTTGTTTTTTGTTGTTTTCAATTTTCAAGTAAGGATGTTTAAGTATTTCCACTGGCATGGTCATCATATGTTTCATATTTCTTCTGTGCTTGGAATGAAATTTAGTCATCATTGAAGATACAAATATTCTTTACTGGTTCGTTGGTTGCTGCTTGTTCACTGGTTTGTTGGTTGTTGCTTCTTGTTGTTTGGTTCAATTTTTGCAGGGTTGGGGTCTTGCACCTGCGGTTGTACCTATTCGTTCTTGTTCACTGGTTTGTTTCTTGGTGCATGCTTTTGTTTTTTTCGACTTTGCAAGGTTGGGGTCCTACGTCGGCATTTGGAGTTGTTTTTTGCAATTTCCAGGGTCTAGGTCTTTCACAAGGTAAGAATGTTTAACTATTTATTCATCGTTCTTTTCCTGCAGACTTTATTGCTCTTAAATTTTCCTCCAATTGTCTTCCCGAGGCTCTGCACCATGTGCATGCCAATGTTGTCTACACAACTCTGACTATCATTTTTTCTAGCATTACAAATCCCGGTCCTTTTCTGTATGTGACGAAGTGGAAATCTAGCGCCTTAATTGAATAAAGAATTCTTTATCCTTTGCACCTTGCCCTCAATGATATTTCCATCTTGTCCGAGAATGAGTACGTACCTATCCCATATGGGAATCAAACCTGTGTCTTTCACATGAAAAAGATGATGTGAAGCTTGTTGCCTTTGCAAGATGTTCTTGTAGAAGAAAATTGCAGGTAGGTGTAGAAGGGATAGGTATGGTGCAACAGTAGCTAAGCTCCAACAAAATTACACACTATTTCTAGGCATTGTCCATCTTTTTTGGTGAAATTTTTTTCAATAAGCTATAAAGAAAACAAGTTGAAGGACCTAGAATGTGAATCATGGGTAGTTCTAGGACTTGTTATTGCATTTTGGAGGGTTGAGATCTTGCACTCTCAATTGGACCTACAATTTTGTCGTTCATCATTTACAAGTAAGTTTCGATACCTTAGTTTCATTCGTATTGGTTCTTTGCTCGTTGGTTTGTTGCTTGTTGCTTGCTTTTGTTTGCTTCGAATTTGCAAGGTTGGGGTCCTGCGCCGGCAGTTGGAGATGTTTTTGCACTTTCCATGGTTTAGGTCCTGCACCAGGTAAGAATGTTTAAGTATTTATTCATCGTTCTTATCTTGCATACTTTCATGTTCTTAAATTTTCCTCTGATTTCCCCCCCACACTCTGCACCATGTGCATGCCAATGTCGTGTGCACAACTCTGGTTGTCATTTTTTCTAGCATTACAAATCCCGGTCCTTTTCCATATGTGGTGAAGTGGAAAAATATCGCCTCAAATGAATAAGGAATTCTTTAGCCTTCGCACCTTGCCCTCAATAATATTCCCAGCTTGCCCGGGAATGAGTACTTACCTATCCCGTGTGGGAATCGAACCCGTGTCTTTCACATGAAAAAAATGATGTATGGTGCAACACAATTCCTATTCAATTGTGTTTCACAATTCCATGATTTAGGAATTTTCAAATTTAGTAGGTTTGGTGCAGCACAGTTCCATGTATTCCTACATAATAACTTATCTTCATGTCAACTGTGTTTTTTGTGCTGCTACATTGAAATAAATAGAACTGTATTTATTTTTTTACATGTCTTTCTATGTATCAATTTACCTTCATGTCCATTGCATTTTTTGCAGTACGACATTTAAAGAAATATAATAGTTGGACACGAGGATGAAATCGTATATGCCACAACAGAGGAAGCTGAAGAACAATCTTTGAAAAGGTATGCCAATTAAGATAGTAAATCAAACACACAAAACAAGTAGGTGGATAAAATATTGGACTAGAAAACGATGATTTGGCAACAATGGGCCTTTGTTGAGACTTCTCGCTTCCAAAAATTGCCTTTCCCTTTTCTATTTTCCCACTCTCTATTATCCTTTTTTTTTCGTCTTCTATACTTAACTGAATTTCCACTGATGCTTAACCCTATTTCATACTCCATCCCCTTTGATCTTTTATGTGACATGTGTTTAGATTTCCACTGATGCTTTCATATCACGAGTCTGATCGATCACTTCCCTGTTCCATACTCAACTACTTTTTCAATTGCGGGTTCCCAGCTAGGCAGGCTCAACATTGTGCTTCCATTGTTATGACCCTTGCAAGCAGCACCCGAACTTCCCCGATATCCAAATTGACAACACAATTCCCCTTTCTTTCCCCCCTCTACTTTCCCTTTCTAGTTACTTAGTCAGTTTTCCGAATATGTCTCATGATTTTATATCATGAATTCGACCAACTTCTTTCCCAATCCATACTTGGCTACTTTTTCCATCATCGGTTCCCGGGCAGCCCTGCTCAACATTGCGCTTCCATTGTTCTGTGACCTACAAACAACACCTGAAGTTCTGCAATATACAAATTGACTGCCGAAGTCCGTCATCATGCCCTCTTCCATGTTACACATTTTGCAGTCAAAATTTCAGAGACATACAATTTGACCATTGGGCCCTCATGTCTCCTGAGTATAACTTGTGACCTTGTTTTGAAGCTCGACTGACCGCTTTCCATACTTGGCCATTTCTTGGAATCTCTTTTGTGGGTGGTCGGGTTGACAGGTTCGCGAAATTTACAATGCTTAATCTCTCTTTGCCATCCCTCCCACCTTGGCACTTCTTTCTAGATATGTTGCACCCAAATTGAAATCCATCATAACGGGGGGCACTTCCCAGCTCCGCGATGGCAACCCTAACAAGACCAAAGGAAGCGGTTTCATAAAATAAACAGACGTTGAATGAAATAATCGCTTTGCAATTCAAGAGTTTGAGTCTCTCGACTCATATGGCGGTCCTCGCCCTCAAAGATGTATCCTTTCCTTCCACTTTTAGGGTTTTGGATTAGGTTTGGATTTGTCCCTGCTGCAGGTTGTGTCCCTGAAGTATTTGACTGTAAGGAGATGGTCTCTTGGTGCACCGAGAGATATATTTGAAGCCAAATAATTATTCAATTGGTGGACCACTCTCCTGTTCTATGGAGATACAATTAACATCTTAAGGGTTGAGGACCAGAACTCCCAGTGGAGCAAGGCATATTCCTTATACTCATCCCCTTTCACCTATAACGAAGTGATTTGGACCTCTGGAATTTCTCATGCAGCCTGTGTCCCTGAAGTCTTTTCCTATAAGGATGTGATCTCTTGGTCCCCTTCCACCCAGAACGAAGTAATTTGGGCCTCTGGAATTCCTCGTGCAGGCTGTGTCCCTGAAATATTTTACTGTAAGTAGGTGGTCTCTTGGTAGGCCGAGAGACCTGTTTCAAGCCAAAGAATCATTCCACTGCTTAACCATTCTTGTTTCTTTTTCACCTTAGGTTTTCTGCAAGATGTCCAAATTTTCGTAGCAACATTGACCTTCGGAGGAGAAGACTGCAACAAGTTCCTAAAAAAGCATGATAATCAGTTTTGTATGCATTTTCAAGAGCTTATCGATGCCTCATGCACATTGTCGCAGTAGATGAACAACACATAATTGTATACATGTTTTTTTTCATGTAACTCCTCTACTTATATTTGTGGAAAATATGTTCAATGCTTCGATGCAAAGAACTCAGTCCGATGTCTATGGATAAATATATAGTACCCACTATTTTTTTTTATAGATTTACTATTAAAAAATTTCCTTGGAATCTTGGTTGTTGCTTCTTTGCTGGATTTAACACCTTTTCTCGTTTGCATGGTTCGATAGTCTCATAATTCTTAAATATTGTATTGGCTCAGGTAATTTGATCAAATATGGGCCATTGAATAGTTATATGACAATGCATTTGGTCAACAATCAACATTCAATTCCATTCGTAATGTAGATAGAACATAGCAACACTAGTTGACGATGTTGGAGTTGGGGCCTCGCCCAAGAAGTTTTGTTTTATTGGTTGTCCTTACTCTAGCCTCTTTTTTAGCACTTTTACTTTATCAATGAAATTACCAAATTTCTTCTTCACAAATATTTTGAAAAAAAAATAATAATAATATGTGCTAGCTGAAGTCAAATGGGGCTATGAAATCAACCACAATATTTATTATTGTATTGGCTCATGTAATTTGATCAAATAGGGACCATTGAACAGTTATATGACAATGCATTTTGTCGACCGCATGAGGCTTCTATTGAAACATAAATGAATTTTACACAGTTTAAAAACAACATTCAATTCCATCCGTAATGTAGATATAACATAGCAACACTAATTCACGATGTCGGAGTTGGGGCCCCACCCAAGAAGTTTCATTTTATTGGTTGCCCTTACTCTGGCCTCTATTTTATCACTTTTACTTTATTAATGAAATTACCAAAATTACTTCTTCCCAAATATTCTGAAAAAATATTATCAGAATATTGGCTTCTCACCTTTTCCTCTGCATCGATCAACTGCTCATTATTTCCATCGATCATGTTTACCATCACAGTCCAGTTCAAAGGCCTTTACTTCCTCATCATGTGCTATTATGTGATCTACCTTAGAGTTTGCTAAGAATACGCCGTATGAGACTGCAACACATCGTCCAAGTCATTCTCTATTTTTGAATGCCATGACAGCATTGTGCTTTCCCTTCTGAGCTTCATGTGCATCATCTCTTCTGAGCTTATGATATTCAGTCGCTAACCCTCCTGAGCTTTAATCTCCGCATACTGTCATACTGTTTGACATCAATGACAACACTTTGCCAAGAATACACCGTATGAGACTGCAGCACATCATCCAAGTCATTCTCTGTTTCTGAATGCCATGACAACACTGTGCTTTCCCTTCTGAGCTTCATGTGCATCATCTCTTCTAAGCTTTTGATCTTCAGTCACTAACCCTCCTGAGCTTTAATCTATGCATATTGTCATATTGTTTGACATCTATGACAAAACATCAATGATACTATGTCCAACATTGATACCCTCTAAAAGGATAAGTATTGTTATGAGCAATCAAAGTATAGGTAGGATCTGTTATCGGAAAAATCGGTAGGTGCAGACACTAACAGATCTCCCTAGATCCACCTGGATCTAGAACAAAATAGGACAGGACATGACTCTTTCTCTAAGTTGCAGTCATTGAATCTACTACTAAGGAGGAATGAGTGACATACCTTTATATCGCTTCCTTAGGTCTATGCTATTCCTACTTCGCTCTGGTGCTGTTGTGAAATCGGGTCCAAGACAACACAAACCAACCAAAGTGAAGATAGCAAAGTACATTCAATGTCAACCTATGCATATGATCAAGGAGTTATGCAATAAAATAAGAGTGATTGTATGGGAAAGGGACATGGCATTGTATTATATTAAATGAAAGTAGAAGATACAACCAGATCGCCTTGATGTCGTAAGCTTCCTTTCAGTGAACCTTGGTTCCAACACACACACTTTCTCTACGTTTGCATGAAGAAGATCCAGTACAACTTGATAGACCAAATAGAGTCTTCAAGCTTCTATCCAAGCAGATTTCTTCACACAATTCTTTCGCCAATTCTTCATTCAATCTTGCTTAACCTTTTCCATGAGAAACCTTTCAATATATAGGAGAATGAGAGATGGTTAAATGGATGAGGATGATCCCACTAAATCTGAGAAGTCAGTAGGATGCCAACCATGCGAATGCCAACTCATTTTCTAGAAGATTCCCTTCTAGAACCTTCATGACCTTTTCTCTTTTCCAAGCCTTGAAACAGGTTCGCACCCTACCTATAGAGAAGACTGTGAACAATTTTCACCCTAAGTTTGGGTTGCCTATGAGAATGAAGGATTTTCACACCCTGTAATATAGGCAGCCTGCGAACTCATCTTAAAAATGTGTTTTTTGGAAGAAGACAACAGTCACTTTTCTCAGGCAAAAAGTCCTTGTGGGAGCCTAAATACATCACTTATAGAGACATCACCAGAGTGACCAAAATCATGTGTAACAGAATGCCCCCCAAAGTACAAGGTTGGAACTTATGACAGCCGAAATACTTTGTAAAATGCGTGTGTGTGTGTCAGAAACAAGGAGCACACCTAATCAGAAACCTGTAAACAACCAAGCATCTGCAGAATATAATATCAGTTTTGAGGTAGGCATTCCCATGCTCAGATCACAAATGAATGGAATCATAAACGTAGGTCATGGCCACCAATCATACACTGTGGATCCATGTCGCAAAATGCTACATAGCCACCAGGAATATACTATGGATCTATGTTAGAGGACTTGAATAATGACATAGCCACGCAACATACAAAGTGAATCTATGTGCCGATACAAATCATACATACTCCATCGCAACCTGGATCAAAAAGATGAGACCTAGGGTCTTCAATCCCGTCACCTAAAAGTACGAATCTAGCCATGCGATTACATGTGCTGAAGTCGAACATGGTAGAAACCACTTGATTACCGGTCATTGATGAAAACCATTAACAAGTGCGAGGGAAATCACCATTGATGTCAATGACTCCCAAGGTATCGAAGCACAATCCGAACGAATGCGAATGAATGAGCTGAAGTAAATCACGCGGCAGAATATCTTGATCAGGGATCAATGATGTGAAACCCCTGTCAAAAGCGAAGAGACCTGCCATTAAGGCATGCAGGTTCCAAGGTACTAAATGATTTCTAAGTCTCATTTCTAGATAATGAGTTGGAGTCGACGGAACAAGACTTGTCACAGGAGGGCCTTGATGTATCCCCCATCAATGACACGAAATAAGAAACATATTTTGAGGGTGAAATAAAGTATGAATAAGGGTTGAAATAGACACAGGGAAGGCCGACATAGTAAGAATGGACAACTGCAGATGGCCGACTCAATAGAGGGCTCATGTGAACTTCTCTTGAACATATGAACGACACGACCAAGGACTCGGCAGCACTGACTCAAAGATGACCCAAGATATGACCTTGTAACAAGTCAAACGAGAGACAAATAGATTTCCCAACCCGGATTCAAATGACGAATAGGGGGTGTCATGTTCAAGAGCGACGCTTACTGCCATTAATATGAATACGAAAACATATCCCTTTCCCGAAATTTCCCCCACCATTTCTGGCGAGTACCTCTTTATTTTTACACAAGCTTGAGGAGGATAACATATGCTTGTTGATGTAAGCTAATCCTTCGGATGAGTCCCTCAGAGTATATTTAATGAACCCTAGGAAGGAGTGGTTCGGTCCCATTGTGGGTCTTTCAATGTTTGTTTAACAAGTCCAAGGATAGAAAACTCAGGGGTTTTTCATGTTTTGAGATTCTAAAAAACACTTAAAGAGAACTCTCCCAGTTCCTTTTTTGTAAAAGAGTTCGATGAGACTGAAAAAGTGATAAACTATCGCTTGTCAAACGTTTTCTTCAAATACTTTAACGAGCGTGAAAAGAACAAGATCGCTCGACAATCTTTTCGTTTTTATGGAGCGCGAAAAGAGCTTAAAGGATACTCCTTTACGTTCGTCATTTTTGTGTTACCATGATGAGTACGAAAAGACAAGAAAAAGTATACTCAGTTACGTTCTCATATATTTTCGAGCACAAGAACGAACGAAAACTAAGCTCGAGGTTTTTTCTAAAAAACCCTAAAAAAGTAGTCGTACATGCAACAAAAAGAAAAAACACCCGCACCCCCTTGTTCAAACTTCGAAGTTTCTATATCTGCAAAAACCACACTCACAAGGCTATTAGGGTATTAGGTTTTATAAACAAAGCAATAAAAATAATATAAAAAATCAATAAAAAATAGTAAAAAGTGAATAAATATGGGTGACAAGAACTTTTTACCATTTCATTGTTACTTTGCCCAAAAACTTGTCTAACATACCTCATTTTCCCCCAAATTTCTTTGCTCGATTGCGGGAGGCACAAGCGATCATTCGGCAAATGGTTTCAGCCAACGAGGTAATCTCTTGATTCTCTAACTTTTCTATGGTTTATTTTTTGTTTTTATTGGCAATTTTTTGGGGTTTGAGTCCATTTTAGGGTCGGAACATGTGCCCAAGAATTCTCGCAGGTGGGCCATGCGGGACTTGTGAGAATCTAAGATTCTCATAGGTGGGCTTCAAGGCACCTGCGAGAATCTCGCACTTTGCAAAAGGTCCAACTGCAAGGGCCGAAAAATGTATTTTAAAGTGAGGTTTTGCTCAATAAAAATTATGCAAGAGTTTAAAACAAGTTGTTGACTCCCCTCTCATGGATATTTTGCAGGTGTTTAACCATCACGATGTTGGAATGGAGAGAAAGAGAACATGAGGAGGAGGATGCCATTGTCAGGAATGACCCTGGTACAGTCGCTGCCCTCCAGGACTATGGGCTCTTGAAATTTTTCAGGATTCCAGGCATGCGAGCCCAACTCAGGTGGTTGGAATACTTGGTCCACATGTGGGATGTGGATCAACAATTATTTCATGTGGAAGTCCATACGCTGACACTAGATATCGAGGATATCTATTTTCTAACGGGGTTGTCACGGCGTGGATACCATGCTACTTTGACCGGAGGTAGAGGCAGTGGACTCCCTATGAGCGAGTATTGTCGCCAATATTGTGTTCCCGAGGCAGAGAGAAGCAAGGGTAAGGTTGTCATTTTGGGGGTCCAAGATCTAACCCTGCGGACCATCTTGTTTACTATTGCACGCATGGCTGGGAGCGTGGCTCCGCACATGGCTCTCCAAAGCTATTTCCAATACGCCATAGAGTGCACAGAGCCTTGAGTTTTCAACTGGTCGGATGTAGTTCTCCGCAGTATGAATAGACAATTGACGAAGTGCAGAAAGGGTGACTTGAAGCAGTTTGGGTACGGGTCACTTTTGGTGTCATTCTTCCTTGAGAGGGTCCCACTGCTGCGACTACAAGTTGATTGGGGTTTACTGGCCCCAGAGGATCTGAGGATGCTGAGGTGGTGTAACCTCATGGCTCGACACGTAGCAGGGCCTATAATCAAGTATAATGATTCATTTTTTGACTCGTTGAGGCCCTAGATGCTAATGATCGACGACTACGCATATGTTGGTTTGGATTTCCGAGGGGATCCGGATTTGGACCTACCTGAGGATGCTCAATGGGGTGACTTAGGTAAGAAGTACACATTTTGTTCTTTTTAAATGTTTTTGCAAATTTTATCATATGAAATGTTTTTATGTTTATCCAAGAACTAATCCAAAAATTTATTTTTGATGACACAGATGTGGGGCCGTATCGACCTCCAGGAACGTATCCCATTCAAAGGCAAGGAGAAGTGGCTCCAGTGGCAAGATGGGATGCAGAAGACTACGAGGCAGTGGAACAGAACTTAGAGGGGTTGACCATGGATGTCCTGAATATTGCTATTGGGGAGATCCCGAGACGTTACCAGTAACATACTGTGGGCGTGTCCGATTCTCTCAGTCGATGTCTCCATAGGGTATCCCGAGCAGTTGTGTGTTATCGTGAGCGTCATCCATGATGCTATTTTGTAGAAGCTATGGGCTTCGTATTTTGAGATTTTGATCCTTGGACAGAAACTTTTTGTAAAAACTTTTGATCGTTATATACATATATACGGCTTCTACCGGCTTATTTTGTGTTGTGTTATACATGTAATGTGTGATTGGTTTATAAATGTCCCAAATGTCTGTCTAACGCATAGTTAGCTAATGCATCAGTCAATGTATTTAGACATTTAGGAATGTGTTGATATTCAATATAATCAAAATAACATTCCAAGAGGTGAATTCGTAAATATACCCGTAATAAAGTAAGACTTCGGATAGCATAGAAGTTACTTAACTGTAGTACTACTAGCTGCGAATCGAGTCGTATAACCAAGTGGTGGATATCAAGCGAAATAGCATCAATCAACAATTCGATGATGGTGCTATATTCTGCAATATTATTGGTCGCACGATCGAGGCCCACACCTCATAGACTAATAATTTTGTTTGTAGGGGCATAAATTGTCCATGCAGCAGAAGTGAGGTTATGAGTACTATGGCTAGCGCCATCGGCAAAGCCAATGTGGGGTGGCGAAGACTCCAACATCTGGAAACCAAGCACAACGCAAGATAAGCGATCGAGGGTAGAGACCAAATAACGAAAAAGCATACTAAAGTAACAAAAAGTATGATACAATAAAATACAAGCACTCATGCACAGGTGATCTTAAGCATAGTACTTCTTTAAGTACAAGCCATTTCTGGGTTCACTCAAAGGGATACCATCGTAGTCCACCAACTCGTAAGCTCCTTTCTCCAAAACTCTCCTTACGATATAAGGACCTTGCCACATAGCTTCAAATTTTTCGGCTCCTAGAATATCCCGATCTTGTTCGTAAAGGAGAACCAAATCACCTTCGGAGAAAACGCGTGGCTTGACATATTTGTCATATTGGGATTTGATGTGTTTCTTCTGGGCCTCTATAACTAGGGTGGTGTCGCGACGGGTTTCGTCTAATTGCATGAGATACAACAGACATTCTTCTTCGGCAGAAGTGTTTGGGAGAAGTTTGACGGCTAGTTTTAGGGAGGGTATCTCACATTCAATCGGCAAGATGGCTTCTAGACCATAGACTAACTTGAATGGTGTAAACCCAGTAGCAGACTTAATGGATGTCCAGTAAACCCACAATGCTGAAAACAACATCATGTGCCAACTCGTTTTGTGAATCTCTATCATTCGTCGAAGCATGGTAATGAGGATTTTGTTTATTGCTTCAACTTGGCCGTTGGCTTGTGGGTAATAGGGTGTTGAGTTTTCATGGCGAAGACCCAACTTTTCAGTGAGTTCGGACATCATGAAGTTTCTAAAGTGGCTACCGTGGTCAGTAACAATAGCTTGAGGAACACCAAACCGAGCAATGATGTGATTGAATATGAATAATCTTGCAGTCCTTCCGGTATTGTCGAATGTTGGCATCGCCTTGACCCATTTCGTAAAATAATCTACGGCTACAATAATGTGTCCATGCCCCCCAGCTGAGTGAGGGTGACATGTCATGAAATCGATACCCCATTTCGCAAAAGGACCAACGGAGACCACAGGGTGTAGAAGAGAAGGGTGTGATCATATTTTATTGTTGTAGGTTTGGCAAGCGTGGCATTTTTGGATAGCAATTATACAATCGTTGAATAAAGAAGGCCAAAAATACCCCGCTCGTAATATCTTCTGGGCAGTAGCATATCTAGACATGTGACCACCACAGGCTCCAGAATGGCAGTCATTTAGGGCTTTCTTGGCTTCGTCAAATGTGAGGCAGCGTCTAAAAACAGAGTCAATCCCACGATGATAAAGAGTATCACCGAGGATAATATACTAACGGGCTTGGTAGCATATTCGACAACGGTCAATACTAGACAAATTGGGCCTGAAAGTCTGGGTTTGGAGATATATGATGATATCTCCATACCAAAGGTCATCAGAACTAATCAGGAAAAGGGATTCATTAGGTAATGAATCTGCTGCTACATTTTCCATCTTAGAGAAGGGAAGGTCGCATATCAACTTAACAAACACCAAGGATTTCTTGGACTTAGCACGTTCGAATTCTAATTCAAACTTCTAGAGTATTACGATCCATTTGGAGTATTTTCCCCTAGCAATTGGCATGTTAGAATGTGTTGCATAGGGTTGTAGTTAGAAATTACCGTAGTCTTGCAAGAAAGCATATAGTGCCGGAAACGTTGAACAGCCTGGATGACTGCCAAGGCTAGTTTTTCAACATGTAAATACTTGGTTTCGGTAGTCGTGAGACTCCGAATCAAGTAATAGATGACATGTTCATCATGAGAATCATCCTCCTGGATGAGAACCATAGCGATGGTATAGTCTGAGGCTGCGAGGTAAAGGAAATAATCCCGACTGTAATCAGGTGGGAAGAGTAGTGGGGTACGTGTCAAAGACAGTTTCAAAGCTTTGAAAGCTTTGTTGGCAGTGGTATCCCATATGAACTCAGAACCTTTCTTGAGCAATCGCGTAAATCCAAGAGTTAGCTCAGCATAGTTCGGGATGAAACGACGGAGAAAGTTTGTCTTCCCTTGCAAACTTTGTAACTGACAAAGTGAGGAAGGAGGAGGAAGATTAAGAATCGCCTTGACCTTCAAAGGATCCACCCGGATCCCTTGATGTGAAACAATAAAGCCCAGAAGTCAGTCAGATTCTACGCAAAAAACACATATGTGGGGATTCAAGCGTATATGGTAAAACCGACATCGAAGGAAAATGGCGCAGAGGTGCATTGGATGATCTACACGGCGCATGGAATGAGCGGGTAAGTCATCGAGATATGGCTGCACAATGTGCTTTATATCATGAAAGGCGTAAGACATAGCATGTTGAAAAGTTGCAGCGGCATTCTTTAAACCGAATGGAAGTTTCTGGTAGGCGAAAGTGCCCCAAGGACAAATAAAAGTGGTCTTGTGTTGGTCCACAGGTACGATATTGATTTGATTATATCCGGAGAAACCATCCATCAGAGACAAGATTTCACTTCCAGCACAATCGTCGACGATCTGGTCAATGAAGGGGGTAGGAAAGTTTTCTTTAGGACAAGCTTTGTTAATGTCCCTATAATCAATGCACACGTGGATTGTGCCTTGTTTCTTGTCAATCGGAACAAGATTGGAAACCTAGTCAGTTAGAGACACAGGGTAAATAAATCCAGCTTTGAGAAGTTTCTCAACTTCAATCTTGATAGTGGCTGCTTTACGTGGGTGGACCAGACGAAGTTGTTTCCGGACGAGTTTAGCACCCAGGTATGTCTTAGTCTCATGTACCACAATGTCGGGGTCAATCCTCGGCATTTCTTCATAGCTCCATGCGAAGACATCATGAAATTCTTGGAAAAGAGACTTGTAGGTGACAACTTCGTCATGGGAACACGAAGCTCCGATATGCACATTTTCGACAACTCCAGGTTTTATGGATATGTCGAGGGGGGTGGTGTGTGAGATATTACTTAAGTTCCCTTCGTAGAACATATCGTGTGTAGACTCGGGAACGGTAGAAATGATGACAACAGTCGACCGGGTCAAGATTCATTGATAACCCTCGATGGTGTGTTGTTCCAGGAAGAGGATGGAACGATGATGTCCATCATCCCAAGGGGTATCTTTCACAGAGATAACAGACATAATCATCTCGTCTGTACGAAAAATGACGCAGAATGGATATGGAGATAAATCACCAAGAGAGGGGGTAGAAGGGGTTGTTGATTGAATGGCTTGATAAGTGGATTCAACCGGACTCAAAGGCATTTTGTCACCATAATGAATATGATCGTCGAGGTTGGGTACCATCCATGGGTCGTTATACGCAGGGGTTCTGTGAACAGAGGTACAGATCATGTTGTTCAAGGTGACAAACAGATGTGGGACATCGGGTGGTGGAATGGGGAAAGTACCCATCAAAGAGAAATCTTTAAGAAGACCGACACTGATGTTCTCATATCCAGGGGGGTTTTGCAATGAAAGGTACGTTGTCGGTACGTGCATCAGAGTGAAAGAATGCCAATTGGTCTACGGTAACTACTTTTCCTTGATGTGGGAAACGCATGGCACGGAAAAGAGTGGACACAACTGCACGCATGGAATCGATCCAGCTACGACCAAGTAAAAGGTTGTAATTGAGAGGAGCATCAAAGATCTCCACTTCAACATTGATTGTTTTTCCCTCTAATGTAATAGACAACGAAGGGAGGAAACTGTAAGGCTTAAAACCAGAGCCATTGAAGGCTTTGAGCATGTTGTGGGATTCAGTCAAAGGAGGAGAGTCGATGGCTTTCCAGCAGGTAATAGACATGACAGACATCAAGGCACCCTCATCAATAACTGTTCTACAAATGTTTTTGTCGGAGACAATAACTTGTATTTGGAATGTGAGTTGAGGGGGTAACCTTGGAATGTGATCTTCCAAGTCAAAAATTATTAAATTTGTGTCTGTAGGATCAATTCCACCAATAGCTTTCAACAGTGCCTTTCGTTGTATAGGACACATCTGAAGGAATTCGAGGGATGACATCGCAGATGGTGCTTGGGTCAGATCTTTGACAATATTGTAGTTCTGGGCAGCATGTGCATGAGGATTGAAAGTTGATTTTCGAACAACACCATTTGGGGGAGGGCGAAGGACTGTATCTAGGCTCGGTCATTCGAGATGAAGAGGACCATTTGTAGGTGGAGTCGTGTGAGATGGTTGGACCAACGAAGGAGGTATTGCATCAACCTTCTCTTTGGAGGAAGAATAATCTTTGGCTCGAGTAGTAAGTGTGATGTCATTCTTCTTTGAATCACCTGTACACATTAAGACATAGGATGTATTGGAGGGGGGAGGTTGGTCATGAATGACCAATTGGGCATGTTGTTGAGAAGGGAAGGGTTGTGACAACACGGCCGGAGTGGGGGGTTTCTGGGTCCCTTGAAGGAACTTAGTAACATTGGCTCGTTGTGGACAATCCTTAGTGTAGTGATCATCACCACAGATAAGACAAGGGTATCGGGGTTTGCGCTTATCCCTATCGTCAACAGGTGGTGTTTTGGTTTTCTCAGTTTGCGGATTATTTTTATCCTCCTTGTTCTTACCCTTTCCTTTTTTGGATTTATTTTTGTCGGTGGGGGTAGATTGAACAGAGTTTACCTCAGAAGTCTTGTCGGTGGGAGGGGTACGAGACAGAGCATTTTGAACATTAGAAGAAATGGATTTGGGGTTGTTGCTAGAGGTTTGGACGAAATGAGGTTGGGCATGGAAAGTGTCAATCACTCCGTCAACTGCATGAGAAGTAGCAGGAGTAGTTGAAGTAGCAGAAGTAGAAGGACGAGGTGTGTCAGGGAGTAAGTCGTAAAGAGTACCTGTTTGGGAGTAAACGAGGTCAAGGTATTGAGAACGACTGATTTTCTGTTCTTCTATGACAACTCCACCCATGGCGATGTCACGAGCGATGTCATTCACGAATGATTTCGTGAACCACTCTGCCAGCAACTGATCGGGAAGTTCGAGTTTGAAGAGACATCATCTCCGTCGCCACTCATGAATGTGATCAAAGATATGAGTGGCTTTGGTTTGTTTGAAAGAACTCAAAATTTTGGTTCCCGTTTCATAGTGGATCGGTAACTGGTAGTGGTTGAGGAAAGCCATAGCGAGGGTGTTGAAGTCGGCGAAGAAGCCTCGTGGTAATTCTATATACCACTTCATGGAGGAACCTGTGAGAGTCCGTTGAAAAAGGCGTAAACGAATAGAGTCATCCATCAAGGAGTTGGATGAGCGCCAAAGGTGAAAAGTCATTACATGATTGTTCGGGTCCTCTCCCAGTTTACCATCGAATTTAGGGATGTCGGATGGTAGTTTGGCCGGTATGGTGAGCCATTGAGGAGAGTGACGGATCGGATCATTTAAAATCCTCGATAGATCAAGGAGGTCTAGGGTGGCTAAGAAGGGTAACTGTGTATTCACATGTGGGTACTGGTGACTTTGGGGAGGGAGTCTCGTCGATAGACCAATGGGACCATAAGCAGTTTGCATATAATGCGAAGATCCAAGTAGATTTGGTTGTTGGTGTGGAGGCAAGTAATTCATAGGGTTGTACCCTTGAATAGGGGCGTGGGGTTGAGTGTTTGAGCCCCAAATAGGATTGGACGTGCCTGGATATGGTTGGCCTGTACTAGGGGGTATGAAGGAGCTAGCTTGAGGTTGTTTCCCCCCAGTCGAGGGAGGATTATGTTGAATAAGATAATTCCAATACTGGGCCAAGCATGGAGGTATGTTTTTTCCATAGGGCGGGTCAGTGGGGGTTTCCCTCCAATCGAGGGTTGCGTCCCAATTGGGATTTGTCCTGCAAAAGGGGATTGGGTTTGGCATCCTTGGTGAAATTGTCCACCTACAGGAATCTGGTAATTAGGTGTGAAAGACGAGATGGTGCCACTAGGTTCAGTGCCTTCGATAGAGAATGGAAGAGGTCCTCTGAAAGGGGGTCGAGTAACTGTCAGAATGAAACCAGGAACGAGATGGTGCCCAGAGGGAGTGGAAACACCAGGAGTCCCAGATGAGATTTGTGTAGGAGCAGGAATAGAAGCATTCAATGCATGATATCCAGGTGGAAGTGTTGGGGTGAATCTGGGCGAAAGCGGTGTGCCAATGGGGGCTTGGCTAGCCACTGTAATCTCGGTGTGAGGATTCGTAGTATCTGGGACCATTGTGTAATGGACCGTTTGTAGAGGGATAGTCAAGATGTGGTTAGCTGGCGAAGCGTCTATACCAGGAAAATAATAGGCAGTAGTAAAAGGTATTGCATCTGGATCAGATGTTTCGGGCAGCTCAAGTGTGACAGTGATATCAACGCCTGCTCCTAAGCCAAAGAGATCCCATCTAAAAATGCCAGTAGTCCAAAAAGGATCTTGAACCTCAGGTCCTATGAAAGGTCCAATTGGTAATCCAGAAGACTGAACAACTATATCTCCGGAAGAATTCACTCGAACAATACGTCTCTCAGAGTTGGGAGGAAGTCAGAAGTTCTCTCGAGAATTGGTAATTCGGAATCGTTATAAAGAGTTAGTTCTTTCCACTTGTGGAGTGGCAACGTCTTAGACTTCACTCTATTGAGGAAATCCCTCCAGTGAGTTGGTAGGAAAGGGTTGAGAACCTTCCAGATCTTCTGGGGGTAGGCCTTGCATTCTACATGAACGACGTGGGGGGTCAATTGTGATCGATTTAGAATTTTACGAAAGAAATTCTATGGCCAACTTGGGTAAACAAACAGCATGCGCTAATAAAATCTAGGAAGCACAACCAAGCAAACAAGACCTTCTAATTCTGAAGTCACTAGTTGGTGATGAAATCCAACGTCGCGACGACAAGACAAGAAGGGGTTGGGCCAGGGTGGAAAAGTTACGTTGATGACCTACTTAATGGACTTACACCCTGGTGTAAGCTCCCACACACAATCGTGGGTATACCCTCCAAGGAGCCCGAGTGAGTCTGACCAACATCGATTCCAGGTACCGTGAAGACTTACCCCTTCACAGTCACCTTGTGTAAGACCCTAAGAAGATAGGCTACTAAGGTTACCATCAACAACAATGATGCCTGGAGGAACAGTCGACAGTCTGATCCACACGCAAGGGCAGGGTATCTAGCCCGAAATCAGCTTGAGAGGCTTCCACTCATCATTGTGGGTATACCTTCAAGTGACCCTCGTAATACGTGCAATCTCTACACCGATATCAACAAAGCAAGGTGAGTAACTCTGTCAATCTCAATGCAACCTCAGGTTTGACCCTTGTGTGAGAAGGGATTCCCAGGACACTCCTTATCACAAGATACTATTGTGTGTTTTGTGCTTTGGAGAGTGTGTATCACTGCCTATTCCAAAGCTCTAGCCTAGCTAATGTTGGTGTAAAAGAGCCCTAGAAAAAGTTACTAATTGAATTTTAAAGTTGTGCAATATTATTAAAGGTTGTTGTTACGCAAAAAGGAGACGGAAATGAAACCGATGTTGTGTGACTCTGACCCAACAATGCGTAAATAGGGATGAATGATACAAATTTTGTTCGATGAATCCTATTTACAGGAGGGAAAGAGGAGTTTTCTGGAACAATGTGAACTACGATGTATGATCTTCTTTGAAATGTAATATCAAACAATCATGAACAATGCAAATTCCCTATTCATTCTCTTTCAATACTTGAATGCCCATATTTTTCGAATAAAAGGTTGCTTAAAAAAAAGAAAATGTCTTTAATTTTTTTATTAGAAACCAAGCAACAAGGATGGAACTAAGAAAAAGTAAGAAACCAACGAAAAATAAATACACAACAAACACCCAAATCGATCTTTCAAAGAAGATAAAAATAACAAACGGACAAGACCAGTTTCTTCAAATGCACATGGGTAACAATTTTCCAAGTAATAAGCAATTGAAAAGGACAATTAATCTCAACTTTTAATCCAATCAAAGGCTTTCGACCAAACAAGCACTCAGATTTGAGAATCGGAGATTATACCCTTGTTAAGAAAAGGTCAAGAGGTAAAAATTGAGAAAAAATGATCAAGAAGAGCTCTTCGATTTCCGAAAACTAATCATTCACGAGATTTGAAGTCAAGAAACATTCAATCACTGGCCAGAGAAGTTCTTTCCAGACACACCAACCAATCTGGGCATCTGAAGACACAAAAGACTTAATCCAAAAATTTTACAAGTGAGTTCGCGATCTCTCAGTGGGGTACAGTGCGAGAATCAAGGATTCTCGCAGGCTAGACACAGGCAGGTTGCGAGAAGTTCGCACTGAACTGAACACTAGGGTGTGAACTTCAGTGATTCTCGCAGGCTACAGAGAGGTGCAGTGCGAGAAGGTTTGTAATCAAGCAAATTTTGGAAAAATGACATAACTTTTGAGGGAACTTCTGGATCCATGGAGTCTGTGAGGATCTCCTCAAGAATCAGAGATTGACTGGGAATGAAAAAGGGTAGGTCAAGAGAAAATGGCCAGGTAAAAACCACCAAAATGGGTTGTATCCCTAGTGAAGTCACCAATTTTGTTATTGGATAAATCGGTAGGTGTGGACACTAACAGATCTCCCTAGATCCACCTGGATCTAGAACAAAACAGGACAGGACATGACTCTTTCTCTAAGTTGCAGTCATTGAATCTACTACTAAGGAGGAATGAATGGCATACCTTTATATCGCTTCCTTAGGTCTTTGTTGTTCCTGCTTCGCTCCAGTGCTCTTGTGAAATCAGGTCCAAGACAATACAAACCAACCAAAGTAAAGATAGCAAAGTACATTCAATGTCAACCTATGCATATGATCAATGAGTTATGCAATAAAATAAGAGTGATTTTATGGGAAAGGGACATGCCACTGTATTATATTAAATGAAAGTAGGAGATACAACCAGATCGCCTTGATGTCGCAAGCTTCCTTTCAGTGACCCTTAGTTCCAACACACACACTTGCTCTACATTTGCATGAAGAAGATCCAATACAACTTGATAGACCAAATAGAGTCTTCAAGCTTCTATCCAAGTAGATTTCTTCACACAATTCTTTCGCCAATACTTCATTCAATCTTGCTTAACCTTTTCCATGAGAAACCTTTCAATATATAGGAGAATGAGAGATAGTTAAATGGATGAGGATGATCCCACTAAATCTGAGAAGTCAGTAGGATGCCAACCATGCAAATGCCAAATCATTTTTTAGAAGATTCCCTTCTAGAACCTTCGTGACCTTTTCTCTTTTCCAAGCTTTGAAATAGGTTCACACCCTACCTATAGAGAAGACTGCGAACAGTTCGCACCCTAAGTTTGGGTTGCCTGCGAGAATGAAGGATTTTTGCACCCTGTAATATAGGCAGCCTGCGAACTCATCTTAAAAATGTGTTTTTTGGAAGAAGACAACAGTCACTTTTCTCAGGCATGTGGGAGTCCGAATACATCACTTGTAGAGACATCACCAGAGTGACCAAAATCATGTGTAACAGGAGACTCACAAGGATTGGAAAAGAAAGGATAAGATTGGATTTAAGAAGAAGGGATTCAAGCCATCCAACTATATGAATCTGAGAAAGAGTGTCCAATCTAGTTACCCCACTGAGATCATGCATCAACAAAACTATCCTACTCAAAGTGGGAATAAGCTAGCAGAACCCAAAAAGGAGAAAGTAGAAGAAGAAAAGAAAGGACCACTAAAATGTTGGGGTTTTTTAGAAGCACACTTGTTAAGAGACTGTCCTCATAAGAAGAATGATAACATGAGAGTTTACAATGTCTAGGTGGATACTATTGTTGATGGTGTAGCCAAAAGTGTACCTCAAATATATGTAGTTTTCAAGAATCAACAAGCAGACCACCAAGCCTTAGTGGTGGAGATAGAAGGTATACTTGCCAACCACTCTATTTCAGTTTTGATTGACCTTGGTTCTAACCTTAGTTATATTGCACCCCAAGTTGTTGAGGTATGTGTTTTATATATACAAAGCAACAAAGTCATGGTTGGTTCAACAAGCTACAAGAACCAAGAGGAAAGTGGTTGAGGTAATAGAAACATGCCAATTTGGGATGGATGGACTACACACCCAAGTAGTACTAAATATACTACCATTAAGATCATATGACATGTTGATCAGTATGAACTAGTTAGCAACTCATAAAGCTAAAATGAATTGTTTCAACAAAACGTTGGAATGTAAAGATGATAAATCCAAAGTTAAGCTAAAACTATACTAAATGTATACACAATAAATAGCATTTTTTACAGTGATTTTTTTTTTTTTAAATGCTCATCATTATAATCAACTTTAATAAATTTGTAAAAAATATCTTTCAGCCTTTCACAAATAAATGCATTAATAATAATAATAATCTATTTTTAAGGTCACGGCCAAGCCAACACACCAAATTTGGTGTATGAGACCTCCTTGTTTGTGGGACAAGGGACCCCCCTCCGCCCAGCAATTTGACTGATAAAGTCTACGAAGGTATACATACCCTACCCCCCTCTAGATTTGAACCTGTGACCTCTTAAGAGGAAACACATGTTCTTAACCAATACATGTGCAACAAAGACACCATTGTTATTTCGTAGATAACTTGTCCACCCACTAATACATGTACCAACAAAAGCATAAAGGAAATGTTATTTTATGCATAACTTTTCATTACAATCAACTTCAATCACTTTGTTAAATGTCGTTTGTGTTTAAAAACTGAATCCAATAATACGTGAAGCAACAAAGATACATGATGACATGATGAGATAATGAGACACGGTTTAGTGTATTCCTCTTTATTGAAGTATATACATAAAATATATTATATTGAAGTTATACCAAATACATAAAATATAGTTTAAAATGTAAGTGGTTGATTATAATGAAGGAATGTGATATATCGATGTAACATTGAAAAGGGTGAATAAATTAAATAGTCATACTCTTGAAGAAAAGGTGCCTATTGATAATGTATTTAAATATATTTAAATATATGATATTTTATCTACTTAACTATATTAGGAAATACGTTATAACTTTTTAGTTAGCCTTTATGAATACTTTGATCTGAAAGCATAAATAGTCTATTTATAATTAATTGATTAACAATTTGAAAAGAATAATTATAATAATTATTTTATATATTAATATTTGCCCACATTTTTCACCAATTAAATAACTTAAGTATTTGTCATTTTCCACAAATTTTGTTAATAACGTAATAATTCTAAATACTTATATGGCATCGCTTATGTGTAGCCTCCCATCCACGTCTAAATTTTGTTCTTATCTCTATCCCGAAAATATATAATGATTCTTTAAAAAAATACTCATTCACATTTTTTAAAGGTTTTAGGTGTATAGCATTTTAAGATTTGAATAGTTAGCATATTCAAAATTTTAAGCATGAGAAATATTCATCCCCACTTCATTTAAAATTTACTCTATAAATAATTTTGCAAAATAAATTCAAAGTGTTACATAACCGTGTAGTCTCTATAAAATATATTTGAAAATATATAAAAATTATTGAGTATGTATATGATTTTTCTTAAGATATGTCACAACTAATAATATTATTTGACTTAAATCTCTATGTCATAATACGACAACAAGTATAATTAACTACATTTAGAGTTTAAACTACGTTCTTTAATTGATTATGCTTTTGTAGGCTCCTAGAGGAACATGTCAGTATTGCTTCAAAAGAAAGTAATATGTCAATCCACCATTACAATATTTAATGTGATATATCTTCATTTATATATTTTTTAATACGATATATCTTTGTTTATATATTTTTTAATACGATATATCTTCATTTATATTTTTTTGTGATATGTATGTATGTTA
This sequence comes from Picea engelmannii, assembly GCA_009831015.1. Classification (NCBI taxonomy): domain Eukaryota; kingdom Viridiplantae; phylum Streptophyta; class Pinopsida; order Pinales; family Pinaceae; genus Picea; species Picea engelmannii. The sequence continues at coordinate 449 of ML829142.1, read as the reverse complement.
TTGTTAAGTGTTTAATGCTCGTCCTAGTATGACATTATTATCAATATCATTTTTTAATTTATATATTTTTAAATTGTAAAACCCTTCAATTTTTTTCTCTACAAAACCATAGTGACATGTGAGTTATTAATTCAAACATTGTTTGATTCTTAGTCACTGTGTTTTCTTAGTTTCATTAAAAAAATAAAACTCAAGTCAAAACCTAATCTAGCATTTCATTCTTTCTTATCATTTTTGGAAATTGAAATTAGGTCACATAGTGCCATAGTATTGATCACATAACTCACTGAGCCTTTTACCCAACAATCTTGAGTAGTGGATGTGATAGAAAAGGGGCAATGCATCACTCTTTAGCCATTACATACAGGTCAATCTTGAGCACTAGAGATGATATAAAAGTGGTGATTCCTAGCAACCCTAGATGTAACATAAAGGATAATCTTAAGCAT
>ML829141.1:0-11155 GCA_009831015.1 Picea engelmannii | reverse complement strand
TAACTTTTCCACCCGCTCTATCTCATCCCCTTCTTACTTTGTTCCCGCGACATTGGATTTCATCACCAACTAGTGAGCTCATTGCGAGAAGGTTTTGTTTGCTTTCTTGCTTACCAGATTTTTAGTGTGTGTTGTTTGTTTTCCCTAGAAGACTCTAGGTTGGATCTTTGTTTTAATGGTGTTATTTCCTGAAATGACCAATGAAGGAACCCCTTCTTCAGGGGAACCTTTTTTTTTTCCTTCTTATGGAAACATTGGACCTCCTCACATCCCTACTTTGAGCCTTCCGGGTCTCACAATTGGATTACCAGTATGGTTTTTTTCCACTCAGGTAATCCCGAATTCAGTAAGTGCTTCGGTCGTAAGCATTTCCCCCCAAGAGCATCAACCTCATGTTGATCCTTCACCTTCTTCACCAGCAAGATATTCTTCACCTTCTTCACTTGCAAGGTCTTCTTCCATTTCATCTTCTTCGCCGAGTAAAAGATCCAAAGATAGTAACTCGGTGGATAAGAAGAAGAAGAAAAGGAATAATAAGAAGAATAAAAATAAGCAAGGATCCACACTCCCAACCACTGCAAGACGTGTTGGAAAGAAACCAGTTACTGTTGATCATGCTGGGAGTTTTGATGATGCCAAGAAAACTCAAACAACCCGTAAGCCCAAGTACCCTTGCAGGCTTTGTGAGGGTAGCCATATTCTTAAGGATTTCCCTGGTCTATCCAAGGTTATATAAGTATGGTCTACACATCCTCGCCAACCCATGTCGTTAGCCTCTGAACAACATGCTGATGACTTCCCGTCGACTAGTCAGGATATAGTTGGGAAGAAGAAAAGTAGAGCCAAGTTCCCATGTATGTTATGCAAAGGGAATAATCTAATTCATATTTTCCCTCGTATGGAAAAAGCCTCGAAATTACTGGAAGACATGACTGTTTCACAGCTTCAATTTCCATGCTTATCGCAAGATTTCTCTCAACCCACCTGTAGTTGATGGAATGATCAATTTGGTTCCCCCGTCAGTTAGTCCGGTTGATTAAGTGGTCAATATGGTCATGTCCTTAATTGAACCAGTTAACAAAGTGGTTGATCTGATCCCATCGTCGGTCGATCCCACTCTCCCTTTAGAGAGTGTTCACAAAGTGGTTGATCCGATCCCATCCTTGGTCGATCCCACTCTCCCGTTAGAGAGTGTCACCCAAGTGGTTGATCCATTTCCGCCTGTCGACCCCATCCTCCCCTTGGCGAATGCAACCCATGTGGTCAATCTGATCTCATCATCGGTCGATCCTACTCTCTCACTAGAGAGTGAACCCGATACTGCCCACGTTTTTCTCATTGATATAGACTTTGTCGTGTCGGGGGGTATTCCTCGTTCTCCCGTGAAACCCCCTCCAACTAATGAGGCCATCCTTTTTAATTGGGGTGTGCTAACTGGACCTTGTCTTCCCTCTCACATTCCTTTCCATATTACAGTGCAGTTTTGTGGTCGAGACGTTCCTCAAACGTTGATATGCAGACAGTCTCACCTGGATTTCCTCCCTAAATGGTTCTTATATGCAGACGGTCTCGCCCTCGCCACAGGTAAATTATGTGGCGTTGTCTCCCATGGCTTCAACTTATGATGACTTAGATCCAGTAGTTGACATGGTGATCTCTTCGATAGGGTTGTTAGAGCCTAATCTCTTTACTCCTGTCGTGACCCTCGACATGGTGTCCTTCCAAAGTGTGTTTCTTCCTTCCAGCGAAGACCTCTTGGAAGCCATGACCGAGTTTTGTCCCTTGACATGGTCTCCTTCCGGAGCTTTGTCCTCTTGGAATCCATGATCAAGAAGACTATGAGGATAGTTTTTTCTTCTCTGAGGAAACCTCGTTAAAAAATGAAACAAAGGTCTTTGAGCATGGCTTTTTTTATTTCAAGCTCATTAAAAAATGAAACCACTTACGAGGATATTTTTTTTACGAGCATAGTTCTTGTTTCTATGTCAAGCTCGTTAAAAAATGAAAAAGTTTTCCCCCTCTCTGTTTGAGTCAAGTCTTTCGTCTAGTATTTTAAGCTTCATTTCCTCTGCCTTTGTCGTTGGATGAAATGAAGCTTGGGGGGAAATACTTCCAGCCTATGGACTTCATGTTGAAGTAGAGCTGCTAGTTTCTTAAGATGGGGGCTAAGTACCAACCATCCATGTGTTATGCGTTGGGAAGTCCAAGCATAGTTTTCTATGGTTCAAGCTTGTGTAAAACCGAAACCACTTACCTCAAGAATAGTTTCTTCTGGTTCAAGCTTGTGTAAAAAATGAAACCAGGTCCAAGCATAGTTTTGTTTTGTTTTAAATCTTGTGTAAAAATAAAAACAATCCTGAGCTTAGTCTTTGTTCTTTCTCATGCTTGTAAATACATGAGAATAAGTCACCGAGCTTTGTCTTTGTTCTTTCTTGTGCTTGTAAATACGTTAGAATGTAACCGAGTATGCTTTTATCACTTTTTCGGACTCGTTAAGGTTATACAAAAAAGGAACCCCGTGGAGTTTCCTTTAAGCTCTTTTCAGACTCTCTAAACATGAAAATATTGCCGAGTGACCTTGTTCTCTTCACGCTCGTTAAAGTATTTGAAGAAAATGTCTGTTGAGCGATAGTTTATCTCTTTTTTGGTCTCATCAGACTACTTTATGAAAAAGGAACTGGGAGAGTTCTCTTTAAGTGTATTTTAGACTCTCAAAACATGAAAAACCACTGAGTTTTCTTTCTTTGGACTTATAAAACAAACATTGAAAGGCCCATGTGGGACCGAACCACTCTTTCCTAGGGTTCATTAAACATATTCTGAGGGACTCATCTGAAGGATGAGCTTACATTACAATAATATGTTATCCTCCTCAAGCTTGCGTAAAAATAAAGAGGTACTTGCCAGAAATGGTGGGGGAAAAATTGGGAAAGAAATGTATCTAAATCTGTATTCTGTGGAAGAGTCGCTTTTGTACATGACACCCTTTCACTCGCCTTGTGTCTAGGTTGGAAAATCCACTCGTCTCTTGATCATACTACTTATAATATTAAAAATTGGTCTATGATCCCTGCTGTTGAGTCAATGTTTCCAGGACAGTTGTCGTGTCGTCAATATGTTCAAAAAATAAGTTCAACCCATAAATCCTTCTATTGTGTCGTCCATTTCTGCAGTCCTTAAGCGTTCTATTGTGTCGGCCATCCCTGAGTCAGTCTTGAATCACTTGTTATTATGATCTACATCAAATCTTGTTACTTGTTTCGTGTCAACGATGGGGGATGCATTAAGGCCCTACTATGATGAGTCTTTTCCTGTTGACTTCAAATCATTATTCAGGAATTAGACTTAGAAACTAGTTGGTACTTTGGAACTTGCATGCCTCAATGGAAGGTTTCCTCGCTTTCGACAATGGGTTTTCATTATTGACCCCTGATCGAGAGATTCTATCGAGTGTTCGACATCAGCTCATTGATTCACATTCATTGGATTGTACTAGAGTACCTTGGGAGTCATTGACATTAATGGTGATTTCCCTCGCACTTGTTAATGGTATACACTAATGACTGGTAATCAAGTGGTTTCTACCATGTTCGACTTCAACACATATATTCACATGGTTAGATTCATACTATAGAGTGGTGGAGATGAAGACCCTGGATATTTTCTGACAGATCTAGGTTGCGTTGGAGTATATTTAGTGTACTGTTGCATAGAACCACATTGTATGTCTGGTGGCTATGTTCAAATTTGAGTTTTTAACACATAGATCCACAGTGTATTTTTAGTGGCTATGTTAAGATTTGAGTCATATCGACATGGATCCACAGTGTATGTTTGGTGGCCATGACCTGTCTTACCTGACATGGATCTTCGCATGTAGACATTTATGCTATGATTCATTTGTATTCTGAGTATGGGAATGCCTACCTCAGTGATGATGTATTATTGTACTGTATTTCCTTGTTTGTTGGTAGGTTTCCGACCGACTATTCCTTGTTCTCTACACACACTCGACAAAGTATTTCAGCTATCACTTTGTTCTAACTTCATACTTTGGGGGGCTCTCTGTTACAAATTATTTTCATCATCCCTGTGACCGTTAATGATGTAAACCTATTTGTTTCCTTCTGAGGGGTCAGTGGCCTGAGTTCCTAAAGAAAGAAGAGAGAAGAACTTTTCCTGAGAAAATAAGTTGCATTCTCCTTTGTAAAAACCTTATCAAAGAGGATGTTCGCAGGTTGCTATATAGGCAGGGTGCGAGAATGCCTAATTCTTGCAGGCTATACCATAGCTGGGTTGCGAGAGGTTCATAGGTTTCACTATAAGCAGGGTGCCAGAATGATTACACGTGGGAAAAACGAGTGTTTTCTCGAATCTTCTAGAAGGATAAACTTCCATGGTGAGGTGACATCCTAATGATTTGGATCTTACTCGCTTTCATGATTTAGTGGGATCATCCTAACCTCCTCACCTTATCCTCTTCATCTTATAAAAGGAGAGGATCTCTCATGGAGAAGGGCTAAGTTGGATTTGGCTTGGAATTATTAGCTTGGTTGGAGAGTCTTTGAGTTTTTCCTTTGTCAAGATAGATTGTGAATATTATCAGATCTATGCTCTTAGAATTCTTGGAGTGGAAGTGTGTCGGGAATGAAGGATAGTTGGAAGGGACCTTATGACATCAAGGCCATGGTTGTAATCTCTCTTTCATATTTAATATGATACAGTAATATGATTCTTTCCTATAAATCTTGTTGTGTTTTATTGTATGATTCCTTGATCACATACATAGGTTTATATTGAGTTTATGCTATTACTATCACTTTGGTTGGTTGTGTTATTTTGTAGGTTCATCATTGTATGAGCGTTGGAACGAATCTAGGATGGTGATAGCGAGAGGAAGCGTTGTTTAAACGGTATGCCACCTATCCCTCTTTAGTTAGTAAATTCAATATTTAAAACTTAAGGAAAGTGTCATGTTCTAGTGTGTTTTGTTCTAGATCTAGGTGGATCAGTTAGTGTCCGCACCTACTGATTTATCCGAGAACATCAGGTTGTCCTTTAATATTTGGAGAACTTGTTGCTGATGCTTGATGTGATATTCCACTGCTTGAACCTTAGATTTTTCTTTTAGAGAAGAAGTGATGGAAGGAGAGTGGTATCCATAGAGTGCCAGAAATGGTGTCATTTTTGTTGCAGTATGAAAGGAATTTTTATACCACCATTCTGCCAAGGGTAACCATTTGAACCAGTGTGTTTGTTTATCAGAGACAAAGCAACGCAGGCAACCTTCCAGAAATTCATTCACTATCTTGGTTTTTCCATCAAATTGAGGATGATAGGATGATCTATGAGCCAATTGAGTACCCAAAAAATAAAATAATTCTATCCAAAAATGTCCAGTGAATATAGGATCTCTATCCCTTACAATAATATTTGGGATTCCATGTAGTTTTTGAACTGCCTCCATGAATGTGGTGGTACCTATACTGTCTCTGAAGGGATGAGAGAGTGCACAAAAGTGTGCATACTTGTTCAGTCTATCAACAATCACCATGATGACACTCTTTCCTTCAAAATTCAGTAACCCTGTGATGAAATCCATGGAAACCTCCTCCCAACGCTGACTTGGGATGGCTAATGGTTGTAAAATACCCGGGGTCTTAATTGTTTCCACCTTATTTTATTGGCAAACAAAACATTCTGTGACAAACCTTTGAACATCAGTTTTAAGGACATCCCAAAAAAATTCCTTCTTGACCCTATGGTAGGTATTCAAAAATCCTGAGTGCCCTCTTACTAGAGAGGTGTGCAATTCCAATAGTACCTTTTGTTTGAGTTGGGAGTTCTCACATATATAGAATCGATCTTTGTACCATAGCGAATCATTTTTCCATGTAAATGTATCTGATGCACTGGAATCCTGCTGCAACCTTTGAATGAGAGTCCACACGTTTTCATCATTCTTCCATTCTTCCCTCGCTTCTATTATAGAATGAAGAATGGAATAATGATGAAAACGTGTGGAATCTCATTCAAAGGTTGCAAGGGCTATAATAGAAGCGTGTGGACTCTCATTCTATAATACTAATGGCACCATTTCTTCAATGCATGTAGTATTTCCATCATTTCCTTCTGATAAATGGGTGTGTGTAAGTCCTTTCCTTTGAGTTTCCGACTTTCAAAATCTAGGGGCCTTCCTTATTGCATTAGGACAACACCAATGCCATTTCACAAGGCATCACATTCCACAATAAAGGTTTTTGTGAAGTTTGGTGTGGTCAAGATAGGAGCTTTGGACATCACCTCTTTAAGTTGTTCAAAATATTTAGTTGCCTCTAGAGTCCATGAAAATGAATCCTTCTTAGTTAGTGTCATTAAAGGTGCCACTATTCTCCCATAGTTTCGAACAAACCTGCGATAGTAACTCGTCAAACCCAAAAATCTTGTAATATTCTTCAATGTTTTGGGAATCGGCCAGTCCATCATGGACTTAATCTTGTTAGGGTCTACCTTGACACCTTCATGAGATACAATATGACCTAAATACTCTACCACCTTCACCCCAAAGAAACATTTGGATGGTTTTGCATATAATTGTTGCTCCTTTAGTAGTTGTAGCACCTTGTCAACATGTCGCACATGATCCTCCCAAGACTTGCTATAGATTAGTATATCATAAAAAAGTACTAACACAAATTTTCGAAGGAAGGAATTGAAAATTGAATTCATCAACCCTTGGAATGTGGAAGGTGCATTTGTAAGGCCAAAAGGCATGACCAAAAACTCATAATGGCCTTCATGAGTTTAGAATGTTTTTTTTGGGATATCTTCTTCCTTCATTCTAATCTGATGATACCCCGAATGAAGATCAAACTTTGTGAAATAGATTGCTCCATGTAGTTCATCTAACAATTCATCAATGACAGGAATGGGAAACTTATCTTTAATAGTTATCTTGTTGAGCTCTCTATAATCTGGACACATACACCATGAGACATATTGCTTGAGTACCATTACCACCGGTGCAAAGTAAAAAAATTGGATAGGTCTAATAATGCCAACCTCTAACATTTGTTCAACCATACTCTCAATTTCACTCTTCTGGGCATAAGGGTATCTATACGGCCTGATATTAGGAGGGACAGCCCCAGGAATTAGGTGAATATCATGATCATGATTTCAAGTGCGTGGAAGACCCTTGGGAATATATTCAAATACTTTGGAATGCTTATCAATTATCCCTTGGAGATCTAGGGGCATAGATGGCTTAGATGTTTGAACATCTAGTGAGCATAGTTTTGTAATTACACCTTGATGCCCCTTTTTCAATAATTTTGTAATGCCATTAGAGCTTATCACCTTACTGGGTTTCCATGGAATACCTCTTAACTCAAATTCTTTTCCTTCCAATGAAAATTTCATGAAAAGTTCTTGAAAATTAAACACCATAGTTCCTAATGATTGTAACCATTGGATTCCTATTACGACATCAACACCACCCATGGGTATAGAAATCATTGGATTATTCATTACATATTCCCCCATAGTAAGATTGAGCTTATTTCATTTTCTTGAGCAATTTATAGTTCCTCCATCTATAATCATTACTTGAAAATTTGGTGTTGGATATACAAAGCAATTGAGAGCTTTGGCTAATTTATAGTGAATTAAATTATGAGTACAACTAGAATCAGTTAGGACTATTAACTTTTTATTTTTGATATATCCTTTGATCTTGAGGGTTTGAGGAGTGCTAATTCCAACCAATGCATTACAAGATATTGTGGGAGTCAACTCTTCAGAAGAAATCGCTCCTACATTTTCATCTCGAGATGGTTCTTGTTCTTGTTCTTTTTCCTCTTTACAATCAATGTAGAATAGTTTCTTCTCACCACACTTATGTCCCTTACTGTACTTGTTGTCACAATTAAAGCATAAAACTTTTGATTTTATTTCCTCCAATTGTTGAGGTGTCAACCTTGTAGATTGAGGTGTTTTAGAAGAAGGAATATTATTCTCTCGATAGATGTTAGGAGTGGTCCTTCTAGTAGCCATAGCCATATTTTTACTTTCAACATTTATTTCCACCCTACATGCATTCTCTAATGATTTGGGTTCCCAAAGGAGAACCTCATGTTGAATATTATCCCTTAAAGTTCCTATGAATACATCAATCAAGTGCTCATCTGGAATATATGTTACCTTTATATTCAATCTTTGGAAGTTCTCAATGTGCTCTGTAATTGAACCCTTTTGCTTGATATTTATCAATTGGATAAAAAAGGTATTCCTCCTTGTATCCTCATAGTGTGCTATCATTTCTTCTGTGAAAAATTTCCAAGTGATGAGTGATTTGCGAGAACAAAGTCATCGATACCACACAAATTGATTGGGTTCTAAATATAAAGAAGAAATTCATACCTTTTGTATATGTGGCACATTATGTAGATCAAAGAATTGCTCCATCTGAAGTATCCATGTGATTGGGTCCTTGACATCAAAATTCCTCATATCGATCTTAGGAAAGTGGTTGATCACCAACCCAAGGTTAGATTTTCTCCATTCTTGATTCATCTTCCTTGTGTCCTCATCATGAATTTTATGGGATACATTTTCACTTTTAGGTGTTCTCTCTATTAGGATTTTTTTCAATCCTTCCATGATCTCCCTTTGTAAACCATCCATATTAGTATTCCTCCAACTTAGCTTCATTTTAATCCATCATCCCTTGTAGTTCATCTTTTGTTACTGTCTTCTTTTGTAAATCATTTATGTCCCTACACATTTCTTCACCTTCATCAAGAGTCCAAGTAGGATTGTATGGAGTCTTATTTGGTGTAGAAGTTCCCTTTTTTGGTGGCATGTTGGCCAAGTATCACTTTCAACCTTGATTTTGAGGTGGTTCCGCTAGACAATCTTTATTTTGTTGTATTTCCATAATTTCGGCCCTTCCGGGTATGAAAATTTYGTTTTTTGTAGTTCTCTGATATCTCTTCTCTGCAATGCCACAGATCTGATCAAAATTGGACRTGCCAAGCGGAATTTATGGTAGCTTCCCCACAACTTGTTGATTTTTGGACTTTCTAGAACATCTCACTTGTATAGAGTGCCCCACACAAAATAATTGATATACAATTCTGAAAATTGTACCAGAAATACAACAGACTGCCCACTATCCAATGCAACATGTCTCACTCAATTTGGATGCTCTAGGTGTTAATGTTTATGCCATTATTATAGTTCTTTGCATTTCAATAGATAAGAGAATCATAATAACAAGATCACTGAGAAATACACATTCACAAGAGACACAACATTTATCCTAGGAAACCCTCTAGGGGAAGAAAACCCAACAAAAAATTCCTTATCATAAATAGCTTATACAATGTTCAAGAGATAACCCAAACCAATACAGATAGTCCTCCCTAAGAGATGCGCCACTCTTCTCCCTCTCTCCAACTAGTAATTACAGCTTACCTCATAAGAGAATGAGCAAGTGAGTTGTGTGTTAGAAGTGAGGTGCTAGCCTCTTATATATACAAGACTGGCACATGTGAGAGGGTGTCACTGGCAGGGCCGAACTCTCACTCTGGGTGGGTAAACCCACCTTTAATTAATTCTGGGTCTTCAATAGTAACTGTTGGGGCTGTCTTCTTGGTCTACCCTTTATAATTGTCCGATGACCAATCCACAAAAGGGGATTTGGTCCTTATACAATTACCGACATGATTAATCCACAATGGGGATTAATCCAATAACAATAATAATAATAATGACATGATTAATCTGCAATGGGGATTTAATCCAATGAATAAAATAATAATAAGAATGCTCTTCGCAGTTACATTATTTCAACACTCCCCCTTAACAAGAAGGGTATTCTTCATCATCATCAGGTGAGAGAGGTCTGCATCATCAGTGGCATCAGGAGGACAGTATCGTCAATATCATCTTGAAACATTGGCTAGCATATTTACGAGTCATCAGAATTTTTCTTCATCGACAACATCATCATTCTCGAAAGAATGCTATCATCATCTGCATCATATATGTATTAGTAAAAAATGATACCTCATCATAGCACTAGGATGGCACATCATAGTACTACACTGGATCAATGTCACAGTGGTTAAGCTGGTAGCTCAGTGTCAGTCACATCTTGCTTTACATCTAACAACTAGGTCAGAAGCAAGGAACATCATCATCTCGTTTTACATCTAAAAACTAGGTCAGAAGCAAGGAATCACAACGTCATGCTTTACGTCTAACAACTAGGTCAGAAACATGACTCATCTTGCTTTTCATCTAACAATGAGGTCAGAAGCAAGGAACACATCAACATCTCTCTTTACGTCTAACAATGAGGTCAGAAGCGAGGAATCATCTTGATTTACGTCTAACAACTAGGTCAGAAGCAAGGAATCATCGACGTTATGCTTTACATCTAACAACTAGGTCAGAAGCATAACTCATATTGATTTACGTCTAACAGCGAGGTCAGAAGTAAGGATCACACAACGTCATGCTTTACGTCTAACAAGGAGGTCAAAAGCATGACTCATTTTGCTTTATGTCTAACAGCGAGGTCAGAAGCAAGGATCACACGATGTCATTCTTTATGTATAACAACGAGGTTAGAATCATGACTCATCTTGCTTTACATCTAACAGCGAGGTCAAAAGCAAGGATCACATGACGTCATGCTTTACGTCTAACAGTGAGGTCAAAATCATGACTTATCTTGCTTTACGTCTAACAGCGAGGTCAAAAGCAAGGAATACATCTACTCCCCCTTTCAGGGAGGGTCCTTTCGGACAATACCGAGCTTATCTTGAAAGTGTTCAAACTTTACATGAGATAGAGGCTTAGTCAACACATTAGCAACCTGTTCATCCGTGCTAATGTACTGGAGCTTCAAGGCTCCTCTCTGTACCATGTCGTGGATGAAATGATAGCGAATATCTATGTGCTTCGACCTATCATGGAAGACAAGATTCTCTGTCATTTTAATACAGCTTTGATTGTCACATGGAATCGCGGTTGCTCTCATCTCCAAATCAAATAGGCCTGTCAGCAAATTTCGAAGACATATAGCTTCGCAGCTAGCAGAACATGCGACAATGTACTCTGCTTCCGCTGTGCTGAGAGCAATACT
>ML829140.1:41436-55559 GCA_009831015.1 Picea engelmannii | reverse complement strand
CTAGAAAAGTTTTATGATTTTGAAGATAAATTTAAAAAAATGGTCAATTGTAAAACCAACAGTTCCTCATTAACTTATGAAAAAGTCAATTTAGGAACTAGTGAAAAACCTCAGTGTATCAACTTAGGCTTGGGATGTTCTAGACAAGAAAAAGATGCTTTTGTTAAATTATTTAAAGAATTCAAGGATGTCTTTGCTTGGACTTACGATGATCTTAAAACATTCGATCCTAATATTATACAACATGTCATCCCAATGAAGCCCCAAACCTTTCCCTTCCAACAGAAACTGAAGAAAATGCATCCTAAGCTAGAACCGACCGTACAAAAAGAATTGAATAAACTCCTAAGTGCTAAAATAATTTTTCCTGTTAGACACACCCAATGGGTATCCAACCTCGTCCCAGTGCGGAAGAAAAATGGGGAAATTTGACTTTGTGTCGATTTCTGGAACCTCAACAAAGCGTCTGATAAAGATAATTATCCTGTCCCTCCCATGGAACAGATACTTCAACAAGTATCTGGTTCCGAGAGGCTATCTTTACTAGATGGTTTCTCTAGATACAACCAAGTCTTGATGTCTCCACCAGACCAGTTGAAAACTACCTTCCGTACCCCGTGGGGCACTTATGCTTATCGCAAAATGCCCTTTGGATTGATTAATGCCGGTGCTACCTTTCAAAGAGCAATGGATATTGCTTTCCGAGGCTTGATCAATCACTCTGTGGTATTCTACCTAGATGATGTAACCATTTATTTTAAAAACAAAGACGATCATCTAGCTCACCTACGAGCCGTTCTGCTACGATGTCGTAAATTCAGCATCTCCTTGAACCCTAAGAAGTCCATCTTTGCAGTAGAACAGGGTAAACTACTAGGATTCATTGTGTCTAGTGATGGAATGATTATTGACCCCGAGAGGACCCAAGTCATCGCTAAACTTCCCCCACCTACCTCGAAGAAATCCATGCAGTCCTTCCTTGGCCAGATCAATTTCGTGAGAAGATTCGTCCCCAGTTTCTCCGAAATGGTCAGACCTCTCCAGAACCTGATAAAGAAGGACACACAATATCAGTGGGGACCCACTGAAAACCAAGCTTTTAATGATATAAAGAAGGCTATAATCGATGCTCTGTCTCTCATGAGCCCTGATTTCTCTAAAGATTTTACACTCTACACTTTCGCCTCTGATCATTCCTACGCCGCGGTTCTAACTCAGAAGAATGCCGAGAACAAAAAAGTACCCATCGCCTTTATGAGCTCTGCTTTCAAAGGTGTTGAACTTAACTACCCAGCAGTCGATCGGCAAGCCTATGCTGTCTTCAAGGCAGTTAAGCATTTCCGGTCTTATCTTTTGAAGTCAAGGACCAAGGTCATTGTCCCCTACCCTGCCGTGAGGAACCTGTTAGTGAAAAAAGAGTTAGGAGAGAAAAGAGCTAACTGGGTCACCTCCTTGCAGGAGTATGACTTAGAGATCACCCCGGCACAGATCGTGAGAGGCCAAGGGTTGTGTAAGTTGGTAGTTGATTCAGAAACTGAACAACAAGAAGTTAATGACACGTCAGACCTAGAACAACATGATCAGAGTTTGATTTGTTGTACACAAAACCTAGTGAGTCCTTGGTATGACGATATTAGACACTATCTTCAACATGGATCAGCGCCTCGTCACCTTGACCCTGCCAAAAGAAGAGCTTTGAGACTAAAGTCTGCCTCCTTTCATCTAGTTAATGGTATACTATTTCGTCAGAATTTTGATGGCGTACTGATTCGTCAGAATTTTGATGGCATATACTTTATGGTATACTGTTTCGTCAGAATTTTGTTGTCTTGAGAAGGACGAAGCAGAGAAAGTCTTGCTTGAGTTGCATGCAAGTGAAGCTGGTGGTCACTTCGGTGGCGATACCACTGCTCATAAATTCTTAAGAGCTGGTTATTACTGGCCAACACTTTTTAGAGACGCCCATGCCCTGTGCCGAAAATGTATCATTTGTCAGAAAGCGTCAGGGCGATTGCAAAAACCAGCCTTCCCTTTGCAGCCCGTCACTGTCGATTCCCCTTTCCAGCAATGGGGCCTTGATATCATTGGTCCTATTAACCGTCCATCCTCACAACAGCACAAGTATATTGTGACAGCCACTGATTACTTTACTCGATGGTCTGAAGCCGCTGCGCTAAGAACTGTTAATACAAGTCAGGTGATCGCTTCTCTTAACTCGAATATCATCACCCGTTTTGGCATACCTGATTGTCTAGTTTTTGATAACGCTTCATACTTTTCATCTCTTGAGATGAGTGAGTTCGCCTTAGAAAAAGGAATAAAGCTTAAGTATTCCGCGAGTTACTACCCTCAGGGTAACGGCTTGGCAGAATCAACCAACAAGAACTTGATCAAGATTATCAAGAGAACCGTGGCTGAAAATCACAAGAACTGGCACAACGCACTGCTTAATGCATTGTAGGCTGATAGAGTAACACCCAAAGCTGCTATAGGTAATTCCCCCTTTTTCCTCGTTTATGGTAGAGAAGCCATTTTTCCACCTCATATTCTTCTTCCTTCGCTCCAATTGTCACAAAAAGTTCAAGAAGAAGAATGTCCCCCTTTAGAAAGCCGTATCAACGCTCTGATGAAGTTAGAAGAAGTAAGAACCCAAGCCAAGCATAAACTAGATCAACATCAACAAGTGATTAAAAGCTGGTTCGATTCTAGTTCTGCTTTTGATCGAAATTTTGAAGTAGGTGATCTCATCTTAAAGTGGGACAAACCGCATGAAGGGAAGGGTGAACACACTAAATTTCAAAATTTGTGGCTTGGGCCATTTTTGATTGCTGAAAAGTTGGCTCCTAGTTCTTTTCGTTTGCAAAATCTTGAAGGACAGCTTGACACCTATCCGGTGAATGGCCAAGCCCTGAAAAGATACTTTGCTTGATTTTTATCCTTGTATACTATGTACATATTTCCTTTTGTTTTTTTGTTTTTTTGCCTTTGTTTTCGATTTTGATTTGATTGATCAGTTTGGTGTGTTTTGAAACATATGCATGCTTATGCACTGAGCCATTCAGACAAAGACTACAAGAAAATCTCTTTGCTGAAATAACTTCTGAAAAGTTGTACGAACATCAGTGATATATTTGAAAATGATGTTGGAAAATTTTGTTTGAAAGAAGTCGACTAATTTCAATCTCTGAGTGAAGTTTGTCGTGATCATCTTTATCTTTTTACGCTGTCCCTTTTCCGTAAAGGAATGACTCAACAGGACGTCTCCCTGTCAAAGTAAGCGTTTTAGAAATAAAACTTTTCTGGAGCAGAATAAAGGACAGTGCTAAAAAATTCTGATGAGGTCTAAAAAATATGAGAAAATATCAAGATTTTTCAGCGTCACCCCGCTCAGCTATTCATAAAAGAAAAACAAAATAAAAATGTAAATAAGAGCTGTGGGAAGTGTTTGTAAACCCGTCGGGATGCTGAACAGGTCCGCTGGCAGCGGGTAAATGCAAGCATGGCGCCAAGACAACTTTGTCGGGGTACTGAACAGGCCTGCTGGCAGCGAAGCAATGTCGGGTGAATGAAAATCTAAAAAGAAAAGAAACCTCTTTTAAAAAGTCCTTTATTCTAATCTAGAAACTTCTTGACAGGATAAAGACGTCCGAGTGGGTTAAATGGCAACCCTGTCGAGGCTATGGACGCTTTCTGGCAGCAGTGGCCATGCCAACAGTATTGAAGATTTTATCATAAAAATCATGATTTGCTGATCTTTAGGACTGTTATTGGTTTGCATCTTTTAAAACATAGCTGGAAAAGATGGTACAAGTTGATGTTGGTACGATTTTCTGGTTGTTGTTTTTAAGTTGAAATTTTCTTTACTGTCCTGATCTGAATTCATTTCTTTTGACAGAGATAACTGCTTCGCCCAGTGTGTCGCCATTGTTGGCAGCCAATTCACTTTTTTTTTATTATTACCCTAAAAAGCTGCCTACACCTATTGTCTTCTAAACGACAAATCATCGTCGTATTTTTCAACTGGACATTTGTTTCTTTTCTTGCGACAATTGCAATTTAATTTCGATTCAGTTTTCACAACTGAAAGTGTGAAAACTCCTCCATTGTTGTTTAGACTGTCTTAGTCTTTTATTGATTTTCTGAAAGACACTTTACCATTGGTTTATTGTATGATCATGAATGACTTTCAAACTATATCCATTCACTTTAATTGCGCAACTTGATTTCTTTGGTAAAGTATTGAAATGTAATGTTATGAGTTATGTTTGATTTCGTAAGGGTCATGGTTGATTGAAAGTTTTATATATGATACGATTCGTATTTTTTTGAGCTCTTAACTTATCATTTTCATATGGTCATTGGTTGCAATGTTTTTACACTTTAATTATGCTAAAAAACGCATGGGTCATATATCAATTTGGTTTCATATTGGAATGGCAATGTTTTACACTTGTCGCGTTGGTAAAACCTTTGGATGTGATGTTGGATCGAACTATACACTTGGCGCATAAATTTAACATATGGTATTTGTTTTATGTTTGATCGATGGCACGTTGATGTGGGTTGGCCGATTAATAAGTTTCAAACGTTATGATGACTGATGGGAAAGCACTGTACCTAGCCATTAAGGCACTGCATGGCGGTGGTAATCCCACCACCCTCGCACGCATTACATTGATTCACACCTCTTTGGGCGCTTGCAGCTGTTAAGCCCTACCATTTTTACTCCTGCGTGTTGTATGGTTTAATCCAAACCCTATCATGAACAGAATCCATGGCTCCTGTCGTAAGAGCCGAGCCCAACGGGTGCCAAGCTTTACTGATGTTTGATGGCGCTTATAGCGACCTGGAAGAGTTTGGGTGGCTCCCGTTTATAAAGAAGTTCGATGGTTACAATCCTGTCGTGGCTCGGCAATTTGCGTTGTCATTCGATGGCTGCCGAGCCAAAGTTGGAGATGTTCAACTTGAAATTAATGAACAGTTCCTTAGCTTGGCAACTAGCCTACCTGTTACTGGACAGAAGTGGTCCAAAAGTTGCAAGGTGGATGATGTCCCGTGGGCATTTTTATTCCAGTCTCGAACGGTGAACTCCTGCGACAAAGGCTTGCCTGCAAAAATGTTGAAACCACGCTGGTATGATCTCCTAATGATAATCAAGCAATTCATTACTTGTGAGGGCAGGTACAGGTTCATTTTCTTGTTTCACCTTCGTCTATTGATGGTTTTTATGGGTTTCGAACTTAGTATGCCTCACTACCTACATAGAAGTTTGTTCAAGATGGCTAAAAGGTACAAGCGTAGCCAAGCCGACACCAGCCTTTTCCATTTGGGGTTGATTAAAATGATTATGGTTTACGAGTTAGGGTTACGTCGTGATTGTTGGGCTGATTTTCTCAGTCGTAATGGCTTCAAAGAAGTAGACCCTCCGCAGGTGGATAAACCTATGATAACCGAAACCCAGCCTATTCCCCCTGTGCCTTATAACGTTTTTCTACCAAAACCTCTACCCGACCCACCTATGAATTTCCCTATGGCTGTGACTAAATAGGTTGAAATTGATAAGCCTGCAACCAAAAAGACTAAAGCTAAGACTGGTGCTAATTCGAAAGGCAAGAAAAATGCTAGGTTAATATCTCGCATGGCGAGAAATAAACCCAAAACCCCTGCCAAATCAGAGCCTATCGTGGTCAGCGAAGACTCTGATTCTGAAATTGAACGTTTTCTCGCCGGTGAGTATCCTTACTCCGAAGGCTTGTGTGACAAACCTCCTCACGACTTTGTTAAGAATTTACCACCCTATCTGCAGGATCATCCTAATTTTCCTGGTATTAAAATACCTCAAGGAACCCTCGGTGAATCATCGAAACCCTCGACTGTTCAACCTGTTGTTCCACCTTGCGATCAGTGTGGGTTATGGTTGGAGAGATACTACTTGGATGTGTCGATGTTGCAATCTAAAATCCATGATTTGGAAAACCAAGTGGCAAGGCTCACTGGTCATAACGCGAAGGTGGAACCCTCTGATAAGAAGCAACGCACAGCTGGTTCAATTATGTTCAAGAATGTCAAGTTAGCCACAGCAATTGTCAATTCCAAATTGGCATAGCCTCAGCAATCTTGCTGGTATAACTTTTACCCATTTATATGGCATGATCATAAATTCTGTGTACATTGTTAACCTACTATGTCATGCATTCGTTGTATATAAATTTTGATTATTAATTTTTGGATTGGTTTTGATTAAATTTGATTGATTAGGATTTGATTTGAATACTCTGTTATTAAGGATTGTTGATATATTTTCTATTTTTGGAACACAGTCAATATCTCTGTTTGATTTGGTTATATCCTGTGCGATATGATGGGCAAATTGGTTAGTTGTTGTGATTGTCTATTCTATGCTCGGACCAGTTCGTATATCATTTTTTACATAATCAAATTTCGAATGGGTATAAATAGTGGCTGTTATGATTTGAACTGCAACAAATATATCGTTTGATTTCGATTTGGGGAATGAAATTGATCGTATCCAGTATTATGATTTGTGTCTATAATTAAACTCAGCCATATTCATTTCGGTTATTTGCCCAGTTTATATTATGGATTCTGTTGACTCTGTCAAGACCCTGTCGATTGACTGTGTGGTGATCAATAACAAAATGCATTTGATTGTTACTCATTCAGTCTGATTCCATTCTAAAACCATTTACGTATCTTTGCGTTTATTTGAACGATATCGATTTATTGCTATGACTATAATGAGTTAACGATGGTTATGATCATTGTTTTTGTCATGTCTGTTCACCATGCGATACTCAGCAACCGTATTCTATAACAAATTTTAATGGATATGTTCCGTAATTGCAACAGCCTGTTCATTCTGACAATTGAATAAAACGATATGAATTTCACACAGTTGTAACCAATCGATTGTGATAAGGATCGATTATTATCATATCTATTTTGGATTACATCATACGGTTGACTTGTAATTGCATTTGGATACGAAACAGTATGAGTATGATTTGCCCCGATCTTGTGATAACTGAAAAATAGAGCATTTTTGCCCTGTCCCGATTGTATTCTTCTTCAATTTGAATGATGAATTTGCTTGAACTATTAGTAATTCGTTTTGATGAGGAAAAGAAAATTAAATTGGATTTGATTTCTTTTAAGATTTTATTTGATTGATATCTAGTCCTATTTGCTATTTTGGACTAGCTACAGAATCAAATGATTCTGTAGCTAAGTCTGTAGAGTCAATTTTTTTATTGTTTTTTTAATAAAATATCCTTCTAATTTGATCTTTGTGTTCTATTGCAGGCAAATTCGAATTGGTAATAGATATCATGAGCAGTTAGGGGATGATATACAGATTTTACTTGCATTTTATTTCCTTAGTTTAGGTGATTTTGGGATTTTCCCCAGATTATGTAAAACAATTTGCTATTATTCACAAGGATGTTTTACCTTGTGAGAAACCTATATAAACTTATGATTTTTGTAATAATCAATCATCCTCAGTTGTGGGAAAACAAGGATATAGAATTCTGACACAGACTGGAGCAGAATTGATGTTTTGTCATAACTTTTGCTTTTCAATATATCAACATTGTGTTTCAAGTTTTGTATATCACTTTGTCTATGGTTTAGTATTACTTTTGCTATCTAAATCAAATTCAAATGATATAATTCTATCACTGTTATCTATATCTTGTTTCTTCCAAATCAATAAAAGGCATAACAATTATTAATTCATTTTATTGAATGATAGCTTTGTCTTCTTCATAAATTGAGTTGTTATATAAGTTTGTTGCATAATAGGTTTCCTTTATTGCAGAGATTTATTATCAGAAGATTGTTATGATTTTCTTTTATGTCTTGTTTGTCCTATAAAACACTTCAAGAAGCAGCATAGCTGATCGTTTTCGAGAAGCTTAAGGACTAAACGGTGTGAATTTCTTCCTCCGAACAGCTTAAGAAGTCATCACACACAGGGCAGACTTGGAGCATTTCCAGGTCAATTAGTTAGTTGTTTATTGTTTTGATTAAGCAGTTTAATATAGATAGTAGTTTAATTATATTTATATTAGATTGTTTAATTTCAGTAATGTTTATTTCTTTGTCATAAAATATAAAAATCAAAAAGAGATTCTTGGCTGTCTTAGGGCAGAAAATGCACATGATTTTGCAGGTTTTAATCAAATCTGTAGGCTGTCCATAGTGTACATTTGTGAATAAGAAATATTGCAGCTGATAATTAGGTAGTTGATTTGAGTTATTATAACAGTAATTAGTGGATTGTATAGAATAATTAGTATTTAGTGTATTAGTTTATTTTCTTTGTTTTATTAGTTTCTAGTTTCCTCTATTTTAGTTAGTTTCCTGTACTTAGTTGTAGTTTAGTTTGCTTTATACACCTTTAGTTAGATTTCTTAGCTCAGATCATTTCTCTCTTTGGTTTTCATAGAATACCTTAGAGAGGCCAACGAAGCCGTTAAACTCGTCAGGGTGGTCCATTCCAAACGGCTTGGGTTATTTAGACAACCCCGGACCGGTTCCACTCTCCCAGTTGACGGATGGTCAATTTCGCCCGTCAACACTACTATGTCATCAAAAGTCTCTAACAACTCCTGAATTTCTTCAGGAAGATCATCCATAGAAGTAATTGTAAGGACGAATTTGGGATTCCTCACCATAACAAATTTCATCTCATGTTCCTTCTTGACTTCACTTAGGAGTTCCTTCCCACTCATGAGAAGTATACTTGTGTTGGATTCTTCCTTCACCTTCTTATCCTCTATTGGTAGTAGCATGTGTCCTACCATTTTTCTCCAGGGTGTAAGTATTTTTTCTCCTGTCATGAATGAAATTTATGTCAAACTGCCATGCTCTCCCCAACAATAAATGACATACATCCATGGGAATCACATCACACAAAATCTCATCTCTATATCTTACTATCTTAAATTCAACTAGCCATTGTTTAGTTACCATTACCTGGTGTCCTTTATGCAACCATGAGACTCTATATGGACTTGGAAGTGCAGTTGTCTCTAGCTCCAATTTATCCACCATTTCTATTGATACGAAGTTATCAGTGCTCCCACTGTCAATTATCACCTTGCATACCTTATCTTTAGTCTTGCAAGCAGTTTTGAACAAATTGTTCCTCTGCACTATTTTTTCCACCTCGACTATGGCTTCAAGAGAACCTTATTCATCATCAAAGACCTCCCATATTATCCACCTTCTTCCTCAACATTCCACTTCTGCACTTCTGAAATGTGAGCTTCACCTCCTCCTTCTTTCTTTCTCTCAGAGAATTCACAAGACATGTGTATTGTTTTTCCACAGGCATAACATTTCACCTCTCCTCCTTTGCCTCTTCCTCTTCCTTGAGGAAACACATTTCTTCCACCATATTGTCTCCCTTGGGAACTTCCCCCTCTCCCTGAGTGACTGTGTGGTTTTCCAGTCTCAACCTTGGGCTTATGTTCCTTGTCATGGACAATTCCTTTACCTTTGTTTAGAATCCTTCCTCTTCTTCGTTGACTCTGTTTCCTGGCCAATTTCTCTTCTACATTCAGTGCTATCTAATAATAATCCCCCATTTTCCTCACTGCTACCATGTTGATTTCATATCTCAGGACATTAATATACCTAACAACCTTTTCATCATCTTTTTCTCTCTGTCCAGCCCTGATGTTCAACTTATAAAATTCCTCGGCGAATTCTTTTGCTGTTTGTCCTTTCTGTCTCAGGTTATGTAATTTCCTGAACATATTTATCTGATAGTCCTTGCGTATGAATTTAGCTTTCAGCTTGGCTACCATTCTATCCCATCTCTTGATCTTTGGCTTTCCGTTGCTCCTTCTGTCAGCCTGTATTTCATCCCACCACAACGTTGTGTGTCCCTTCAACCTGGTGACAACATGTTTTACTTTCTTCTCATCATCAACTTATTCATAGTCGAAGTATTTGTCCATTTCTCTTATCCAATCCAACAATTATTTAACATATAATTTTCCTTCGTACATTGCGATTTCTATTTTTTCTCTTGCTCCCAATTTGACAACAACTTTCAGCAAGCGTTCTTCTACAACATCATCTCCTGTAGCTCGTTCAACTTCCATTTCTTCTAGCTCTGCATCATTGACGTCTCCAACATTAGGTTCTCTTCTTTGTGTTGTCTCCATATCATCTAATATGGCATGAAGTTCTCTCATCTCCCATTCCACAACTGGGTTTGCTACAGGTTTCTCTGCACATCTTCTAGGTGGCATTTTGTTGAAAGTTTCCTTTACACAGATACCACTTGATGTATTTGATACCACTTGATGTTATCAGACTATCTCCTTTTCTTACAAAGAGAAAATTTGAAGCTATGATACCACTTGATGCATCCCCCCTTCTCTCCTCAAGGTTGTGCGACCTCTCGGTCAAGGATCTTCAATTTGCTGAGCCAAATTATCTCTTCGGGGATCTGCTAGACCCTAAATTTAATTCAAATAGGCCCCTTTAGTTACCCACAAAGGCTCGATTCACGCACATTCCCTTTCTCTACCATTTCTAGTAACTCTAAGTGGCAAGCACTATCTCTTCTGCGAGGCTCTGCTTCCTTATGACCATGGGCTATGACCTCCAGCTAGCCCCCTTTGTGGCTTTGGGATTCAGTTGTTTCAAGTGCAACTGACTCATTTTTCGTTGAACTTCGGATCGACGAAATAACTCAGACAAGATATACGACCCATGCTCCTCCAACATCCAACGACTTTGATTCCCTTTGGGACTCCGGGCTTTGGGAGTTCCAAGCATTCCAACAATTTTTTCCTTCAAAGTTCTCTGTACCCGGAGCTACGGATCGAGTGCCACGTGCTCACCTTGACAAATGGTTAATATTCGTCCTTTGTTTCCACTTTGGATGACTTACATTCAATTCTTCTCTGCTCCTCTTTCTCCAGGAGTGTAAATCCTCTTAAGTGACATATCTTATGCCATGCATCCTATTCCAATGGATGAATAAGATGAAATATGGCAGTTCAGCCTTCGGGAGTTATCGTGCCTTCACACTTCACTTCTTCCAATGTGACTATCTTCCAGAGTGAATCTCCACTCTCCATGTGTCCCTCTATTTATCAACGACTCCTATTGACTTCAACCTTTGGGACTTTCGACCTTCGGGAATTTTACTCTCCAATTTCCCCGAAGTGTCCTATCACCAAAGTAATAGATCTGACGCCACATGTCCAAACCACTAATGGCTAGGATTTTTTTCTTACCTCTGGAGCTTCGGACAAATTCTGATCAATGACTCCACTTCCTCCTTTCTTTTTCGAGGTGCACTCTTCCGAATTCCATGATATGATGATGGGTGTCCCTCTCAGATCGACTACCACGATTGACTTCGTTACTTTCGGCTTCGGGAGTTTTGGCTTCACCACTCTCATTTTCCTCTCAATTATTTTTCTTCTGAAGTACACAGATCTCCACCATGTTTCCTTCTTGATCCAACGGTCTAGATTTCTTCGGCCTTTGCAACTTCGTGAAAATTTCCCTTTTCTCCACGCATAACTTTTGGTGCTCTATCTCCTGGACTCTCTGATCAGTTTCCACGTATCCTCCTTGATACCGACAGCTAAGATCTTACTTCGCCTCTTCGAGACTTTGACAATCCTGCTCCTTGAACACTTTCCGACCTCTGAACACATGTAATGCCAAAGGAGTTTTAAGACTATCCTTCGTGCAAATTTCCCAGATCTCACGGTATGGAAAGATCCCGACTAATTCAAATGCATCTTACTTGTTGATTGTGAAATTTTCAGTGGGCTCCTCCCTACTGAATAATTTCCATCCACTATCTCTTTTGAGCTTCTTTCTCCTCGAAACTCCTAACTACTCAAAATTTGTCTTCGACACTTATCCAAATGTCGACCTTATGCACACCTTGCAACAAGTTTCTTTCACTTAACCCTTTTGTGGGGGACTGTGCACTCCTTGAAAAATTTCTTACATGACTCAATTGTTCCCCCTGAATAATATGACATTGAGTGTGTTTTCTACTTACGAACACCTTGCGTGGTCCTTTGCACTCCTTGCAAGTAAATTTCAAGTTATCTCTCCTAAGAGTTTGAGTCAAAACAAACTCTTTCAACGCATTGCTTGCGGACATTATGCACACCTTGCATATAAAGCTCCACATTATCTCTCCCAAGCTCCTGAGTCACACTAGACTCTGTCAACACACACCTTGTGGACACAATGCACTCCTTGCACGAGCTCGTAGAAGAGAAACAATTGAAACTTATCTAATCCTCACATATTCATAAATTTAACCATGTAATGCATTCATAACATAAGAACAAGTAATAACAGATAATTGCAATTAAACAAAAAGCCTACCATTCATTCAGATAGACACAGTAACAACAACGTCAAACATTTGGAACAATGCTTCTCTGTTATATTCATTCAAACGATATGTACATGGGCTCATACAACTCTATAAGCTTCAACGTTTTTCAGCTACAATAATCTTCCACAACTTTCAATAGCTTTAAGCAGCCTCATTTGGGAAACAATACACATATTTATACAAGAGGGCTCATAGAGCTTTTCCCTCTGACTACTTTAGTGCTATCCTGTCAAATTAAAAGCTTTCAACTACTAAGGATTATTAGAATAAATGATCGGTACAGACAGATAATAGCGAATGATTCAGATCTGTACTGCATTTAACTACATTATATAAAATACAATCTCCATCGATCTCACACGATGGTTCAACCTCTTAACATTTAAGATCTTCTTTAATTACAATATTTTCAAGATATTTCATGACATGCCATCTTTAAATCAAAATCAGTTCAAAAATGTGCGCTAGGTCACTGAGTTGTCCTCTGCTTGCGCTTTGATGGTGATGCTCCTACATCACTATTGTATGAGATTCATGACATATTTTGGATAGAATCAAGAGGAAATATATTTTGGGCATCTCAGAGGAGACAAAATGATGAATCTCTCCCGTGGAATCCATGTGAAGCAAGATGATATTTATAGAGATAAATATTAACAAATTTATCTACTAAATGAGAATTGTGACCTCAAAACGAGAACTTTATCTCTTAAAACCCATATTTTTTCATAAAAAACATGAAAAGCAACCCCCAAATCAAAAAGTGGTGCTACCAATAGCATCATATTTTCCAACCTTGGTTAAAATTACAACATTTTTCAAGTATGACCTTCAAAACTCATATAGTTTCTCATAAAAATCTTTAAATCAATACCTAAATAAAAAAGTGACGCTACCTCAATAAAAATAGTTTTTTCTAAACTTGCTCATTTGAAATCTTATTCTTAACTATTGGTACCATTAAAACCAAAACCTCAAAATCAACCATCAAATTGAAAAGTACTACTACCAATAGCACCCATGCTAAAATTGGGGCATTAATTTTTTTTTTTTTAAAGTGGTATAAAAAATCATCACTACTGTAAACGAAATCATAAAATAAACCCTTAATCATTTACTTTTTAAAACTTAGTTTATCACTCCAAGCACAATATAATACATAATTCCATGAAAATATCATCCTATACTTTACAAATTCAACATCACTTCTAAATATTTTTTTACTTTTAATAAAAAAAAGTTGTAATATCTCACTTATATATAAAACATTAGTAAGAATATATATATATATATATATATATATATATATATATATATATATATATATATATATATAACAAGGTGAAGAGAAATTCATCAATCTTTAATGATTCTAATGCACGTCTAAAATTACTAAGTTACCTCATCACAAGACAACCTACACATGTAATTAAAAGATTACCAATTAAACATGAATACCAGAACTACTCCATGTCTTGTAATGAATCACCATGATTTAAGAAACTATTAACGACTAGTGCAGAGTGTTATACGATATTGTGTAGTAAGAGATGATAACCCTTGCTTAAATTTTGCATCATTGCTTAAAATTTATTAGGATCTATAATATCTTATAGAGATTTAAACAATTACATCTTCAAATTAATCGCTTACCAACGATTATTTAATATTGTAGTTCAATTATTTACAATTTTTATATACGTAAGGC
>ML829140.1:0-41357 GCA_009831015.1 Picea engelmannii | reverse complement strand
ATATATATATATATATATATATATATATATATATATATATATATATATATAATTCCAACCGAAGAAATTTCTTTACCAAATTATTATCATGGAATTCCTAATTTATTAAACCTTTTACAACATTAATATGTGTTCCATAAAGGTGATTTCAATTTAATTAATTTATAAGCAAACCTTAATTTCCTTAGCTATGAATCGTTGAAATTCTTGGTAGTATCTTATTTATTTCAATCATATTTTAAATTCAAATGAGGAATATACAATTTCTTAAGTTCAAGGATTTCCTCATCAATATTTTAATTCTTAAATTTATTAGATATAGCACATTAGTACTATATTTTGAATCTCCTAAGGAAATTTTTGTAATTTAACTTTTACCTTAAATCTCACCCAAATAGGGTTAGGTCTAAATAATTAAGGTAACGATTGTAGTTATAATCTCTTAGAGTCAACATATAGATCTTTCGTAAGAGATATATTCCAACTTCTAAAGGTGAAAACGTCAGGTAAGACGCACACATGGAATATGTTCCCCACGTGTTGGTTGTGAATAAACCAATGTAATTACAATTTTTTTAACTATTGCAAAGGAAACCTTCAATTTAACGA
The DNA here is from genome assembly GCA_009831015.1 of Picea engelmannii. Lineage (NCBI taxonomy): Eukaryota > Viridiplantae > Streptophyta > Pinopsida > Pinales > Pinaceae > Picea > Picea engelmannii. The sequence goes on along the minus strand of ML829140.1, from coordinate 40,748 downwards.
ATCACCAACAGGTTACAATGCCATGCGCACTCAGTATAAGATTGCACGGAGTCAAGTAAGCTCGATTCCAATCATAGCTTATGATCAAGAGTCAAGAAAGGAGGTGCCTACAAAGAAGCATAATTAAATTTAGTTCCAAAAGAAGCATAATTAAATTTAGTTACAAAATCATGGAAAGATCATAATGTAGATTGGAAGGGTAATATGCTTTCCAAATTAGTGAAAAGGGGATTCAAAAATCATTATGAGTGTGTTGTATTGGTTATAAATAAAAATTCTTGAGATCATTTTAACCAAAGGTCAAGAGATGAGTTCCGTGCATATACACGAGATGAAAGATACAATATTTTGTTTTTGTTTTACAACCAAAATGAGCATGGTGGATCGATCTCAATGCCTTAAGGTTAAATTCAAGCATAAATCTGGAATTTTATGTAATCACAGATGGAATCCTGAGTGAGGATTTCTCTCCTGCAATTGCATCTCGTTCTCTCCCTATTCAAGTATTGAGAACTAAATAGAAAATGAACTATAATCTAGGGTGAGAAATTGAATCGATTCTCTTGGAAGTTTAAAAGAATATTTCATCAATGTAAGAAGAGGAGGACAAAGGTCAAAAGTCTCGAGAGAGTATGAACAAGAGAAGTCAAAATTTTGATTATGATGTATTCTATAATTTTACATTTCATACTTAGATAAAAATATAATGAACAATTCTCTTGGTTGATCTATGATGACTCTACGGTCAAGTAAATGAGTAGAAGACTATTCACAATTATCGAGTCACCCAATATTCACATATATAGTTAACATATTAAATAAGAAACATTGCAGCAAAAATATCAACATCACAGTTGATAATAATTGACAATAATTTTGAAGAAGCATGTGCTCAATTGACATAAATTTAATGAATGTTAAAATTTGAAAATCACATAGATTCTAATAGAAGGTCAATTAAAAAACTGTTGAGGTCAAAATTGCAACAATTATTACATACATGTACATATATAATAACTTCTCTATATACATAATTATATTTTTACATCTTACTAAATAACAAAAAAAATACCATAATCAGTAATGTGCCAATATAAGGTTGATCTTAGTTGGTAACTTGTGCCAGTCCTTCTCGCTTCCACTTTCCAATAAAAAAAATTCATCGGTACCTCCCAGCCAATGCTAGGGGTACTCTTCTTCCCCCTTAGCCCCTTGAGCCACAAAGGGTTCACACACAAGAAACCAGAAGACAATAGCTCCCAATCTTTCCTCACAAGGAAGAGATTCCACTATTTTCACAATCCTGGAATCCCAACTCTCACAAGTAAAAAAAAGTCCAACAAAATTTTGGCAGCATAACAATACTAAGAAAAAGTGAGCTCCTTTTCACCTCTCCTCCATTTCTTTTATAGAATTATTTTCCATGACACTTGTTCCCATTCAGAATTAATTCATTTTTAATAATTAAATTAAATGATTATTCACCCATCACATGTGTCACACTCTCCCAAGGTTGCACATGTAATTCCTCTTTTATTTTATTTAAAAGCCAATTTCCCTCTCATTCCCCAATGTGTTCCTATTTTTTCTCTAAGATGTCTCTTAGTTCCCCAAATTCTCATTTAATGAGTGTCCTCTAACTAGATATTAGTTTGAGTTGGTTTAAGAGTCTTCTTTTAGTTAGACTTAGTGGTATATTGACTCAAGATACCATTCTATGTGTACACCTATTCTCTCATGTTTTAATTTCTTTTCATTTATAAAAATCCATTTTATTATTTTCATGCACACATGTGCATTTACTCAACCTTAAATTCCTTTCCCCTCTTTTCCTAAAGTTTATTAATTCCCAAACCCCTTAGTCTTATTTAAATTTAGACTTAGAATTAGTCTTAGACTCAGGCTTAGACTCTTGTTAGGATTGTAAGCTTATAATTTATTGACTAATTAATATTTTATTCTAGCAGGGTCTAAGCATTTCATTATTTTCTAGGCTACCTAGATTTATTGACTCACGTGTAATTACACAACATGCCCTTTAAGACACACCTCCGTGCTCCAAGGGTACCACTTGCCTTTGATTGGTTTTGGAACTTTGACTGACCCTTGGAGTCAACACTCCATTTGGTCGACATTGTGAGAGACTAATAAGGGCTTCTAAGGAATAAGTATTCTGCCTTATTGCGTTCCCTTTAGAATTATTTGCGAGCGACTGTCTCAGTCTACCCTCACGACACCGTGGACCTCTCGAACTAGATAATCATTAACCTACATTTCAGGTCATGGTGGGAGTGCTAGTAGGCTGTGACATGAATGTTTCCACACCTCTCCCTCAAATGTTTGGTATCTGTGCATGACTCCTTTACTCCTCATGTAATACCCCTAGGCCGAACCCAAAATGTAAATGTAAATGCAAATGTTCTTAAGTTGGTGAGATTTTTGATATCATTTTACATGCACTTTCCATGGTATAGTGCGCACATGTACTGCGCACTAAAATGATGAAGCGTGCACATTCCAATATACCGCAAGAAACAAACTTAAGTGTGTGCGATTTTGAGGCCATGAAGCCTATGTGCATGTGTTGTTCTTTATAGGATGGTGAACCTATTATTATAAGCTAGGAGGCTTATGTGTTGAATTAGGTCGGAGAGTCTAGATGCTAAAGGCCAGTGAGCCTATTTTTGTATATGTTTTATCATTAATATAATACATTGATGCATGTAGGCCGACCACGATAAAAGAGTATGGGAGACTAAACTCCACTTGTTAGGGAAGGGGGGGATAAAAGTTAAGGATAAGAGGCTAATCTAGGGAGCTTAAGCCAAAAATGAATATTATATTAATATTCCTTAAAGTATGAAGTATGGATAATTATTTTATCCTAAGTTATAAGGATGGGGACAAGTGGGCCAAAGTATCTCTCAACATGACATGTGTCAAGTTGGGAACATGCATACATATAGTTTGGACTTAGTTCATTTTCAAAAGGATTGCATCATCATTCGCTCGCTCATGCAGTTGTCCTCTATACCTTCCTGTACTTGTATATGTACCCATACGTGTACCTGTATCTCTACCCTTACATGTACCTGTATATGGTTAGCTTAGGAGCTGGACTGAAGAGGCGGGTTGTCAGGCCTGTGAGAAATTCTCTCGAGGTGAGAGAATTATTGGAAATTTAATTCTTGAAGGTGAAAAACCACGACTATAGGGCTCTGAGACTTCCTGTATGTCCTATTGTTGAAGCTCGAAAAGGAAGTGGGGCAGCCGAAGGACTGTTGAGAAGAGAAGGGGCACACTTCCTGGTGTGGGAAAGGCATGTGGGTAATCGGGGACTGTAGGCTATTAGTTTGAGTTGGCACCTGTAACAAAGTCTTTCCTATTGTCTGAGATACAACAACCTAGTTAGGAATCCCTTTACCCGGGTGGAGTTCAGTCCCAGCTCGGGGGTGACCTACTGCTGAGAGTGATGAGTAGTGTTTTGTAAGGCTAGGAGGTTCGTGGAAGGTCTACATGTAGTTGGTGATATTCTTACCAAGATAAGTGTCAATTGTGTTGTAAATTACATGTTGCATTATTATTTATGAGTTTATTTTTATGCGTTCTTCCTGTATGTGTTGCATGTGTATTTTTATTATTGTTCTGTATGAATCTGTGCATTTGTTGGATGTATTTGTCTGTTTTAAGTTATATATATAAAGTTTCACAAGATTTTATGTCTGTATATGTTTTAATTTGTATACAGTTTGAAACTTTTTACGTGGCATAGCCCAGTTGGATGTTGGGAATGTTACAATATGGTATCATAGCTCCAATTTTCAACACTGAGCCTGAATGGGCTGAGAAATTTGAGTTGAAGTGAAATTTCACAGAGAATTGATTTTGAAGTCACCAAATTTCAAGTTACAGAGCGTCTAAGGTAAAAATTAGAAGCAATTGCTTGGAATTGGGAAAAAGCCTCAATTTATGTTGTTAAATTCATGGGAAAATTGAGAAATTTGGCCAAATAATGAGATATTATTAATTTAATATATGTTCTAGCAAATTCATACATGGAATTAGTCGAATTTGAAGTTACATGGATGCCATGATAGATGGAGTTATATTAGTTGATTAAAATTCTGAATTCATGAATTGAGTTTGGGAAAAATTTGTTCCATGAATGTCAACCAAATACGATTTGTTGTTGTAGAGGTTGAATTGGTGTTATTGGGGTGAAATTGAACAAATTTCATAGTTGCAGAATGTCTATGGTAAAAATTGAGATTTTTTTTGGCAAAAGCCTCAATTTCTGCAGCGGAATTCATGAGGAATTGATGCACATAAAAATGAATGTGTGCCAGTGTGCACACTAAAAATGCATGATGCATAGTGAAAATATTGTGATGTGTGTAAAATAAGGGTGTGTGGCTATGCGCGATAAAATTTGGCGCTGCGCAGTGCAACGTGGTAATGCACAAAAAATATTGGTGCGCGGGTGTGCGCACTAAATTTAGCATTGCATGGTGTGGATTGAGAGGTGCATGTGCAATGCTGGCGCATGTGGTGTGCACACACATAATAATGGCACGCATGGTGTGCAAAATATTGACAGAGCGTAGAGGTTTTTTTTTTTTGCACGGGCAATGTGCGTATATGTTGTCGCGCGACAATTTAATTCAGGGTGTGCGCAAAGTATTGGTGCGCGGTGGGGGCGTAATGAAATTTGGGATGGTGTACCGCGTAGAGTACAATGCGCACGAAATATTAGCGCATGACACAAAAATTGCACGCAACAGGTATTAGTGCATGAACCAAAATTGTGCGTGTTAGATATTGGCGCGCAACACAAAAGTAGTGTGCACCAGATATTGACACGACAAAGAAGTGATCCACATTGGTTATAGGTGCACAAACCATGCACTACCTTATGGTGTTGTTGCACATAATAGATATGGGTGTACATGTTCAAATTTGTTTGTGCAAAGTCGTTTGGATGGTGTACAACAATAAAAAACTAGTGAATTTCTGCGACATTTTATACTATTTGAAGGCCATCTTTTTGCAGCACGTTTTTTAGGCCCGAAACAACGTTTTTCGCTACTCAAAAACACTAAGAATAGAGTGTACCAAGGTACACTATGTCTCTATATTTCCAATGAAATATCCCGGAGAGATCTTTCTAATGGTGTAAATCGTTCGTCAAAAAGAGCTTTTATGAGGAAGTTACAGGACAAATAGTGGAGGGTAAATTTTAAGACCCAACTAACTTCGAAGGGCCATAACATTCTTCTCTGGAATCCGATTGAGGCATAAGAGAAATCTATAGAAAGGTATTGAACCATAGAAAATATTCCTAGAGATGAATTAAAATTTTGGGCATGTTTAAAATGTTTAATATGGCAAAGAAGGTAGCTGTAGCATTCCAGACCAAAAACACTAATTGGCCTAGAATTTCAGCAGGTTGTAACTAGCAGCCGAAAACCTAGAAAGAGGTGAAACTTGGAAAAATTGTCCAAAATATGTATATGAAGAAACTCAATTGAGATCCTACTCAAAATCCAATGGAGTAGGTGCAAAAATGCAGAATTACAACGCATAATTGCACCAAGTTGAAGAGTGAACAGAAAAATTAATGGACAATTTTCAAATAACCATAACTTTCTACTCAAGACTCAGAATTGAGCATGGAAGCAGGTCTTGGAAAGGTATTGGACAATAGAATATTATTATTCATCCAGAAAATTGATCCGGGAATTCAATTTTCAGGAAATAAGAAGAAATAATTATGATGCATTATTAAACTGGAATGGTTCATATTTTCATGAAATTGTTGAAACAATTAGCCGAACAAAGTTCTATTGGCTGCACATTTTGCAGAGTTAACAACAACCAGACCATATCAGGATCAACACAGGGTGCAGAGGAATGGAATATGCACATGGGGCTTACATCCAGGAATATGAGATCAAAGGGATGGATGTCCATATGGGCATTGATGGAACAAACTCCAATGGACATGGAAAGGGAAGGGATGGAAACATGAATATAGTAGAGACCACTAAAAATTTGCAGAAATATGTACAAATCCATAAAAATGATAACGAAAGGCTTATGAGAGCCAAGGAGAAGCAGGAGGACTTCAACATGAAGTTAATGCAGAGCTTGAATAGAATAGAAAAGGAATTGGATAAGGAGAGTGGCTCAAGCAAATCAGGGAGTCACAGGTTTCTTGATGAGAAAGGAAGAACAAGAAGTGTTAGCAGACATCACCATCACTCCCTGAGGCATTCCAATAAGATATCACATAGCATATCAAGTCCATCCCCTATCAGGAAGCATAATAGGTTTGGGGTGGATGAGATACTAGGGTCAATGAACAAAATCAAACCTCCTACATTTGATGGTGAGCACAGGAAGGATGAAGATGCAGAGACATGTTTGTTGGGCATGATAAAGTATTTTCAATTTCATAATTATTCTTCTCATGTAGAAGGAAGAATTTACGTCTATCAACTCAAGGGAAAGGCATCCATATTGTTGGATCAGCTTGTGCAGTTGCAACACATTAAAGAGAAAAATATTACTTGGAAGGAATTCAAAAAGTATTTTGAAAAGAAATATTTAACTAAGAGATACTATGACAAGAAAATGAAAGAGTTATTTGAACTCAAACTTGGGAGTATGACCATAGATGAATATGAAAGAAGGTTTTTAGAACAACTGAAGTATGTTTCTTTCATCAAGGATGAGACAATTAAGATTCAGAGGTATTTGAGTGTATTTCCATCATTCATCAGTGACAAAATACAATATGGTGATCCCAAAACATTGGAGGAGACCATAAGATGAGATAAATGCCTATATTATCAGCAAAAAGCAAGGCCAACTTTCCAAACAACTTGGAAAGACAAAGAAATTCAATATGGACCAGAGAAAGAAGGGGACTAAGCTACAATTCTTCAAAAATAATCCTCAGGGGCAACCAACTTCCATATAAACCTGAATTATGGAGACATGGGGTCAAAGGCCAAGGAAACCACCTATTCAATGTTGTGGTTGTAAAGGAGATAATATGTATATATATTGTCCTCACAGAAGTAAAAAAGTGAGGATTTTTCACAATGTACAACATGCTAAAACAATGGAGGACATGGGAAGAAATGTACCAAGGATCTATGCAGCCCTGGACAACAAGCAAATAGAGTATCAACCACATATGATTGAAGTGCAAGGTATGATCAACAACCAAACCATTTTTTATTTTAATTGATTCAAGAGATATTCATAGTTATATAGATCCTAAGATGGTGGAAATTTTTCATTTTCCAAGAAGCAAGCATGGAAAACATTGGTTAGTGCAACTAGCTACCAGAGCCAAAATAAAAGTTAATGAGATGGTTATGTCATGTCTTATGGACTTGAATGAACTGAACACCAAGGAATATTTGAACATATTTCCTTTAGGTTCCTATGACTATCTAATTGGGATGGATTGGTTGGACCAACATCATGCTATCCTAGACTGGAATAACAAGGCATTTACTTGATTGAATGAGGAAGGGAACCTAAGGACAATGCATGGAATTCCTAGGGCAATAACCATCAAAGAAATTTCATCATTGCAACTGAAGAAATGTTACAGAAAAGGGTGTCAAATATTTGCATCTCATATGCAAGAAATACCTAAAGATAGGGTGTCAAATATTGAAGATTATGCAATCCTAAAAGAGTTTGAAGATGTGTTTAAGGAAATACCAGGATTACCCTCTAAAAGAGACATTGATTTCTCCATAAATCTGATTCTTGGAGAAGCTCCAGTGTCCAAGACCCCTTACAGGATGAGTACACTAGAATTGAAGGAGTTGCAAATGCAACTTGAAGAGCTCCTGAAGAAGGGGTATATACGCCCAAGTGTGTCACCTTGGGGTGCCCCAATTTTATTTGTGAAGAAAAAGGATGGAACATTCAGACATTGCATTGACTTTAGGAAGTTGAACAAGGTAACTGTGAAGAATAAGTATCCTTTGCCAAGGATCGATGACCTCTTTGATCAATCAAAATATGAATTTTTTTTCTCCAAGATTGATCTTAGGTCAGGTTATCATCAACTAAGAATTAAAGAACAAGACATCAACAAGACTTCTTTAAGAACAAGGTATGGTCATTATGAGTTCACAGTGGTGCGATTTGGGTTATCAAATGCACCAACTGTCTTCATGTGTTTAATGAATGGTATTTTCAGAGAATACTTAGATAAGTTTGTCATTGTATTTTTAGATGAAATTATTATATATTCTAAATCATAGGAAGAGCATAAACATCACTTGAGGATAGTATTACAAGTATTAAGGGAGCATTAGTTGTATGAAAAATTGAGCAAGTGCTCATTTTATTAGAAGCAAATTCATTATTTGGGACATATCAATTTAGTGGAAGGGATAACAGCGGATCCCGAGAAGATAAAATCCATTAGAAGATGGCCAGCGCCAAAGAATGTGATAGAGGTCAGATCATTCATGGGCCTTGCAGGCTACTATAGGATATTTATTGAAGGATTCTCAAAGATTGCACACCCAATCACTTCCTTTCAAAAGAAGGGTGTGAAGTTTTAGTGGAAATTGGATTGTAAAAAGAGTTTCCAACACTTGAAGAAATTATTAACAAGTGCTCCAATTCTAAGGATTGCAGATCCAAATGAAGACTTCATTGTATGCATATATGCATGTAAAGAAGGACTTGGTGGAGCCCTCAATCAAAATGGGTTTGTTGTATGTTATGAATCAAGGAAGTTGAAGGAGAATGAAAGGCACTATGATACTCATAATTTGGAGTTGGCATAAATAATGCATGCCTTGAGGAAGTGGAGTCACTACCTCATGGGGAAAAGGTTTAAGCTGAGGAGAGACCATAATGGTTTGAAATATTTATTTTATCGACCAATTCTAAATGCTAGGCAAAGCAGGCGGTTAGAATTTCTTAGTGAATATGACTTTGATATAAATCATGTCAAAGGGAAAGAGAACAAAGTGGTTGATGCACTCAGAAGAAGAGTGCATGAGTTGCATGCTACAACCATTAGCATGTACCAATAATATTTGAAAGACATAATTATGGAGGCTGCAAAATGAGATTTTCAATACAAGGAATTAGTGGAAAAAATACAACAAGGTATTTTGCAGTAGAAAATTGAAGACTGTATGCTAGAAAATGATGAAATTCTCATGTACATGGGAAGGATTTATGTACCAAACTCTCAGGAATTGAAAAATCATATATTGAGAGAAATGCATAATTTACCTTATGTTGGGCACCTAGGTTATCAGAAAACTATTGCAGTTGTCAAGAGATAATATTATTGGCCAGGAATTAAGAAAGAAGTTGATGATTTTATTGCTAAATGTTTGGAGTGTCAAATGGTAAAGGATGAGCATAGACACCCAAATGGTTTTCTATAGCCATTATCCATTCCCGAGTGGAAATGGGAAGTTGTAACAATGGATTTCATCTCCAAACTACCCAAAACAAACAAGCAGCATGATTCTATTATGGTAGTGGTGGATAAGCTTACTAAAGATGCCCATTTTCTTCCAGTAAATCTCACTCACAAGGAAAACAACATTGATTATGTTTATATGAGATAAATTGCTCGATTACATCGTATACCCAAGACAATTGTGTCTGACGGAGATCCAAAATTTAAATAAAATTTTTGGAAAGGATTATTTAAGGGAGTTGGAACAAATTTGAATTTTAGAACAACTTATCATCCAGAATCAAATGGACAAGTAGAGAGGGTGAATCAAGTGATTGATGATATGTTGAGGATGTATGTAATAAATAAACCATCAAAATGTGAAGACTACATACACTTAGTGGAGTTTTCTTATAACAATGGGTACCAATCATCTTTAAAGATGAGCCCATTTGAGGCACTTTATGGAAGAAGGTGAAAGACACTGGTAAGTTGGGATAACCCAGTAGATAGAGTAGTGGTTGTGCTAGAATTACTCAGGGAAATGGAAGAGAAAATGTTGAAAATAAAACAGAATTTAAAGGTTGCCCAAGACAGACAAAAAATCTATGTTGATAAGGGAAGAACTCACGGGAAATTTAAAGTGGGTGACCATGTATTCTTGAAAGTGAAGGCCAACAAAAGTTCCCTGAAGTTGGGAAATTGTTCAAAGTTGGAAACTTGCTATTGTGGGTCATTTGACATTCTAGAGAGGATTGGTCCTATAGCATACATGCTTTCCTTGCCTACATGAATGAGCATTCATAATTTATTTCATGTATCATTGATTAAGAAATATATACATGACGATAATCATGTTATTGATTGGAATGTGATTCAGGGGTTGCAAGAAGGCACTTTCCAAGTACATCCGGTACGCATTCTGGACCGGAAAATCAGACATCTTCTGAATCGAGTCATAGATATTGTAAAGGTCCAATGGACCTAGTACGGCCCCGAGGACGCAAATTGGGAGCAAGAAGATGATATGTCGGCAAAATAGCTGCATAGTTTTTAGGATTTTTGAAATTTTGGTTGTATATGTGTATATATTGCACTGAGGAAAGTGCATAAATAAGGTGAGGGGAATGTAATACCCCTAGGCCGAACCCAAACTGTAAATGAAAATGAAAATGTAATTAAGCTAGTGATTTGTTTGATATCATTTTGCATGCACCTTCCATGGTATATTTTGCACATGTACTGCACACTAAAATGATGAAGTGTACACATTCCAATATACCATGTGAAACAAACTTAAGTGTGCATGATTTTGAGGCCAGGAATCATGTGTGTATATGTTGTGATTTATAGGTTGTTCAGCCAGTTATTATAATCTAGGAGGCTTATGTGTTGAATTAGGCCGGAGGGCCTAGATTCTAAAGGCCAGTGAGCCTATTTTTGTATACGTCTTATGAAAAATATAATACATCGATGTGTGTAGACTGACCATGATAAAACAATATGGGGGACTAAACTCCACTATTTAGGGAAAGGGGGGGGGGATAAAAGTTAAGGATAAGGGGCTAATACAGGGAGATTAAACCAAAAAGGAATATTATATTAATATTACTTAAAGTATGAAGTATGGATAATTATTTAATCCTAAGTTCTAAGGATGGGACAAATGGGCCAAAGTAGCTCTCAACATGACAACTGTCAAGTTGGGAACATGCATACATATAGTTTGGAATTAACTCATTTTCAGGAGGATTCCATCATCATTCACTCACTCATTCAATTGTCCTTTGTACCTTCCTATACCTGTATATGTACTTGTACTTGTACCTATACCTAGTTAGCTTAGGAGCTGGACTAAAGAGGCAGGTTGTCATTCCTATGATAAATTTTATCGAGGTCATAGAATTGTTTGGAATTGAATTCTCGAAGGTGCCAAACTGCAGCTACAGGGCTCTGAGACTTCCTGTCCAGCCTGTTGTTGAAGCCCAAAAAGGAAGTGGGGCAACCGAAGGAATGTTGTACAGAGAAGGGGCACACTTCCTAGGGAGGGACATACATGTGGGGAATCGGGGACTATAGGTTTTTAGTTTGAGTTGGCACCTATGACAGAGTCTTTCCTGTTGTCTGAGATACATCATCCTGGTTAGGAATACCTTTACTTGGGTGGAGTTTAGTCCCATCTCGAGGGTGACCCACTGCTGAGAGTGATGAGCAGCGTGGTCTAAGGATGGGAGGTTTATGGAAGGTATGCACGCAGTTGGGTATATTATTACCAAGATACGTGTCAATTGTGTGTTAAATTATATGTTGCATTATTATTTTTTCGTTTATTTTTATGGGGTTTTCCTGTGTGTGATGCATGTGTAATTTTATTATTGTTATGTATGAATTTGTGCGTTTTCAGAATGTATTTGTCTGTTTTAAGTTATATAGATAAAGTTCTGCAAGATTGTTTGTGTGTATATGTTTTAATTTGTATACAGTTAGAAATTTGTTACGTGGCATAGCCCAGTTGGATGTTGGGGATGTTACACCTTATGTGAATTGGATTAGAAAGCATCGTCAAGCCTGCATCCACTGACAAAAAGAGTGTCAATAATCCATATACATAAATCATACTTTAATCAATCATATATCACATGTGCATAAAATGAAGTACTCAAACAAAATTCAATCCACTCCTTGACTCAATCCGGAGTCCAAGGAAGTCCATTGATGAAATCAACATCCATAACCTATCATGTGTCCTGCACACTTAAGAGAACTCGTCAATAATATCTGTCAATACATATACATCTGAAAGTAATATATAAATCACAATACATCATCAACATCATATATAACTCATAATTGAAACAAAATCATAATGTTCCATAACCAGATCACTTGCACGCAAGTGTCCTCAAAGAATAAGTCAATATAAGTGTGATTAGTAGAAAGTGATGTTACATACACCCCCTCTTGTTTTAAACTTTGTCCTGAAGTTTGTACAGTTTATAAATGTGAGTAAATAAATGTATCTCACATAGATGTACATATCTAATCTATCAAACAAATAAGGAAATTGTTGACGCATCTTCGATGCATCCTCCCATGTAGCCGAGTGTGGACTATAATTGTCCCACTGGACCTTGACCTGATCGACTATTCGACATCATAGTTTTTGAGTGCAATGGTCAAGGATGTGGATTGGCTCTGCCATGAGAGCACCCTCATCTAACAGCTAAAAAGAACTCATGCCAATAACATGTGACAGATCACTAATATAATGTCATAAAACAGATACATGAAATGCATCGTGCATATGCCTCAAAGAATCATGAAAGGCTAGTCGATAAACCATGGGTCCTTTATTTTCCACAACTTCGAAAGGTCCCACAAACCTAGGAGATATTTTATCACCCTTTCCAAACTTGAGAGAACTCTTATGTAGTTTTACCTGCAAGAAAACGCTTTCACCCAACTCTTAACTATGGTCAATGTGATGTGCACCAACATAGCTATTCTTCTGATATTGTGCTTCCTTAATGCTTTGTCTTATCGATTGCATCTATTATTCCATTTATTGGATCACTTCTGGTCCTACCAGAATCCTATCCTCTAGTCGATCCCAACTCAGAGTTGTCTGACATTGTCATCCATAAAGAAACTAAAATGGTTCCATCTTAATCATACTCTGGTAACTGTTGTTATATGAAAACTCTACTAATGGAAAGAAGTCCTCCAAACGCTTATGTTGATCCACCACATACATCTGAAGCATATCGTCTAAGATTCGGTTTGTAATTTTTATTTGTCCATCTGTTTTAGGGTGATATGTTGTGCTAAAATTCAATCGTGTTTCCAAGGCCTCTTGAAAACTAGTCCAAAACCATCTTGTAAACATCGATCTAGGATCGGATATAATCTTTCTTGGTACTTTGTTTAACCTCACAATCTCACTAAAAAAAACTATATCTATGTCTGAAGCCTGATATATCATACGCACTGGAGTAAAGTGTGAAATATTTGTCAGAGTGTCAACAACCACACAAATCGAATCGTGTCTCCTTGTAATCAGTGGAAATCCAACAATAAAATCTATCGAAATGAATTCCCATTTTGATTCAGGAATAACATGTGGCTATAAAACTTCTACTGGATGTCTATGCTCAATCTTCACTTGCTGACATTCTAGACATCTTTCCATGTAACTAACTATGTACGCTTTCATTCCTTTCCATAAGAATAAAGTCTTAAGGTATGCCTTCAACTTCGTGACTCACGGATGAACCATGTATATTGCTCGATGAGATTTTCATAAAATCAAACTTCTTAATTCATCGTTAGGAGGTAAGAAAATTATGTCATTATACTGCAACAATCCATCGATTTCAAATGAATAGACTTCATACTTTGGTACCATCATGGTATCTTGTCCAATATTATCCTTGACTTCTTTGTACCAATCATCGTCTATATGTAAAGTTAGAATATTTTCTCGAAGATTCGTCTTAAGAGGTATTAATGAGAATATGCATGGTATCCAATGCAACGTATCTACTACTCTATTCACCGTTCCTTTAATGTAAGTAATATTGAAGTCATATTCACTTAGTAATTCTAACCAATGCATTTGTCATGCGTTCAAGTGAATCAGAGTAAAAATATGTTGCAATCCACAGTGATCAGTCTTTAATTCAAATTTTAGTTCAATAAGATAATGTGTCCAAACTCTCAAGGCATAATTGATTTCTAATAAATCCAAATCATGTGTTGCATATTTCTCTTTATTCCTTCTTAATTTCATTGAAATGTAAGCGATCACTCAATCATCTTGCATCAAAAATCCACCTAGACTTTCCTTGGATGAATCCGTGCATACAAAGAATTCCTTGTCCATGTCGGGAACCTTCAGTATCAGTGTTGTCGTTAAAAAATCCTTAAGAATTTGAAATTCTTCCACGCATTTCTCTGTCCATATAAATTTCTTGTCTTTCTTCTGCAATTTTGTAATTGGATTTGCTATCTTCGAAAAAACTTTGACGAAACGTCGATAATAACCTGCTAACCCCATAAATCTACGTAATTCTTGTAAGTTCTTCAGTGTTGGCCATTCCATAATAGCCTCTACTTTCGTTGGATCCATAATGATACCTTCTCGAGATATGACATGTCCCAAGTAATGAATCTTTGATTGGTAAAAATAACATTTCGATAGCTTCCCCTACAATTTGTTTTCTCTTAGAAAATGTAGTACCAATAACAAGTGTTCATCATGCTCTTCGTTCATCAAATAATAAATCAACATGTCATCAATAAATACTTGAACAAACTTGTCTAATTATTCATGAAACACCCCATTCATCAAACTCATAAATAATCCTGGGGAATTTGTCAATCCAAATGGTAAAATGGTGAACTCATAGTGTCTGAATCTCATGTTAAATGTGGTATTATGGATATCTTATTCTTTAATCCATAACTGGTGATATCCTAATCTCAATTCAATCTTAGAAAACACTGTTTATCCCTTCTTCTTATCAAGTAAATCGTCAATCCTTGGAAATGGATATTGGTTATTGATCATAGTCTTGTTCAATTAACGGTATTCAATACAAAGCCTCCACGATACATCCTTCTTTCTAACAAAAATCATCGGCTCACCCCATGGTGGCAGACTTGGACGTATAAGTCCCAATTCTAAAAATTCCTTCAATTGTATTTTCAAATCCTACAATTCAGGCATTGACATCTGATATGGTGGTCTCACAATCGATCTTGTTCCAGGTTTCAAATCTATGGTAAACTCCAGTTCTCTTTTTGGTGGAAAACTTGGTAGTTCCTTCGGCAATACGTCTACAAACTCTGATACTACCTGAAAGTTTTCTAATCCTTATGCCTCACCCTTTTTGTTAAGTGCTAGGATGGAATATAACTTGCATCCCTTGCCCATTCTCTTATGTAGTTGTAGGGAAGAGATAAACCTCAAGGAAACTCCCTGGTTTCTTCCTACAATTACTCTACTCTGTCCCAAATCATTCTTCAGACTTTACCATTTCATCTTGCAATTAAGTATCACATCATGCGATTCCAAATAGTCCATGCCAATCACTATGTCATAAGATCCCAATATCATGACATATATGTTTTCCTTTGTTACAAAATCACCCAAGTTAATGATACAATCCATAACCTTTCCTCCAACTTCCTGTTTAGCTCCCGATACCATTTCTACATATCTGAACTCGTCCTTCTCGACTGCCTTTACCTTAATTCTCTTAGGAGTTGCACCAGAAATAAATATCTTTGTAGCTCCTGGATCTATCAAAATACTAAATTTTTTATCGGCGATCATACCTGACATCTCGAGAATGGTGGACTGGTGCTCGGCCTGGAAGTTATTCACCGCTGCATGTTTCTTGTGGGCCTTGCCAAAATCTCCAACTGTAGTGAGTCTTGATGATCTGGCCTCTCTGTCCTTCTCAATCAAAAAATATCATTGGTAATGTGGCTCTCCACATGTCCAACATCCATTCTTCAGTCTAGTGCTCTTGGTCCCAGAAGTAGAAGTTGTCGGCCTAGATGTTTGTGGTGTTGGTATGTTTTGTTGAATAGGTCTAAACTTCTATTATTGTTGTGGAAGATGTTGTTGTTTCTATTTTGGTGCTCTATAGGGAGTCCTCTATTGAGGAGTATGTCATCTCGGTGTCGATAATATAGGTCCTCTGGGTGTATCATGGTGCCCAAAAGTCTATCTAGCTGGTGTATGATGTTGTTACGCTCCCAGTGTTGTCTGTCCAGTCTATCTAGAAGGAGGCTTGCACTGAACCCCATTGTTCATCTCTTCCTCAACTATGGGGGACTTCTGAAATGCATCATGCAACGTCTGGGGCATTAGGATCCTCACCTTTGCACAAATGTTCAAGTTAAGGCCAAACGCAAACTTGTTGACCTTTAACTTCTTTGTGTTCAGATGTGGAGCGTATCTGAGTAGCTCCATGAACCTGGCATCATACTCCGGTATCGTACGACTACCCTTTTGTAAGGTGTTGAACTCTGTTAGGGACCTAACCTCTCACATAGGAAGAATAATATATTTCCATGTAATAAAGGCCAATATTAATAAAGCCTAGCAATAAGGAAGAATAAGTCAAATGTAAGAAGACCTAATAGAAGCTTTTTCTTCTAGAAGGATCTTCCTCTAGATTGTTCTTTTGGATAGACATATTTAGTATAAATAGGAATAGAGGGTATGAGAAGTTTTGTCTTGGATATTATTTTAATAAAGTTTTGTTGTGATGGAGGTTTCCCCCTCGAAGAGGAAAGTGGACATTGCTCTTAGTAATCAAAATTCTCTTTCTTGTGTTATTCTGGTATTATTAAGGTGTTGTTCTAGTTATATCATTGTTTATCTGCCATTTCTAGCTATTTATTTATGTTTTTCATACTATTTTATATTTGGAATATTAAAAGTGGTATTAGAGCACCTTCCTCAGCAGACAATTGTGGGTCAATTTTTTTTTTTCAAGGTAGAAACCCGCGTTCAGGGATTCATACAGGTAGGAAATACAAGTGATACTTAAGAACACATCCGTTGGCCACCCTTGTAACCCACAGTGGTACCCCCTCGAGTGGTAACACATCAAAAAACACATGTATATGGATCAACCTAGATCTTCTGAAGCCCTCCATAGTTAAATCGATAAGTCACGTGACTGCTATAGTGCCACCGAGAACAACACTTGGGAAGATACTCTCTAGTACCTTGTTAGTCGAGTAGTATGGCTAAGGGCACGGTCTAGCCTCCTTAGTTGGTGCCCTGCGATATTGGGCCGAGTACTACTATTGGACCTTACACATATATAAGAGAGCTATAACACAGGGAAAACCCTTGTTTGTATAACCCTTGAATACCCTAACCCTTGGGATGGAAAAAAAAAATAGACAAGATTAATGACTGCGCAACTATGTCTTTTCTATTCAGGTTGCAAAATTACTACACATTTCTTCATTTTAAGAATTTTGTCATTTTGTCACTACAATATTCTTCAGATCAGAGTATAACTCTCCAGGAGTTAAAAAAAAAAATGCACCCTGTTGGCACCATTATTTGAGACCTATCCCATTGGATTCCTCTCTTCTCCTTTATCGCAGTCATACCTATCATTTTTCAGCAATTGTTTTTTCCTCGTGGACCAGACCCCCTTCCAACACCCTTATTTATGATTTACCCCATTGGATTCCTGTCATCACCTTGATCGTTGTGATACACTTCACCCATAACCCATTTTCTGTGTGGTCCTACTGTTGGCACAGGGGAAGACCTAGGGTTCAATGCTTCAACAACACACCAACAAAATCCTAACTAATATCCATTTCGGCAACACTTGTGAAGAAGATGAAGTCTCACCCGAGGTAGAGGTAGGGGTGGTTAGAGGACCCAAATGTATACAACCTAGTTGGGACACAGGTCTGTGATTATACCACTTAACACAACACTTAGCAGTTAACATTCATCAGTATTTAACATTTATTCAAATCGCATATCCAAACCCTAATTACAGAGCAGTGCATTATTCAACAAGATCTAACACATTCAAGCACTTAGCATGGGGATATAGATCAGATCTAACATTCATTCACATTACCAAGCACTAAGATATTATACCGGATGCATCATACATAAATATATTATACCAGATGCATCATAAATCACATCACTAATATACAACCATAATGCACAAAGCAACCATAACACAGGATATACATGATTCACCCCAATGTGGGGCTATGTCCACCAACTCTTCATCTTATTTATTATCTTCTCTCAATCTTCTACAAGCACAGATCCACCAGAACCTACTCTGCATAGGGCAGGAGATCTATGCACACCTTTCCATATCCGCCTTCCCCGAGCTAGGTTTAAGCACAAAGCCTTCTTACAATCACTTGCACTTAGCTCTGCAAGTCTCAACATACATTAAGAACAAAGCCTTTGCAATCACATAGATAGAACTCTAGCACTTAACATCTTATCATCCTTTCTTACATCACCTAGATATCTATTTATACATTACAAAATGGGCCTAAACATGGGTAAACCCATGGGTCGACATCCCATACTCATTACATAAACCCTAATCCCAAAAAAATCTCTAAAGAGGGGTCAAGATCCTATGATCTCCGCTTTGACTTGCGCTCCACCTTCGACCAGACTGTCGAAGTCCCAAAAGAGGTCAAACATGACCAAGGATCTCCAAAACTTGGTCAAGGCCCACCATGCCCCCAAAACTCACCTATGACTCATTTCGAGTCACTTTGGTCTGGGTAAATCTACCTCAAAAGCCTCGAGCTTGGCTCGAGCTACTTCAACCTGTTGTTGCGCTAAGGCCTCCTGCTCGAAGAACTCTTGAATAATTTCATAGGTCCCTCTAAGTGTTTTTCTACCAAAGTGACTACTCATTCTAGGTCTTCTCCACGGTCTTCAATCTCCTCAAAAAGTAGGCAAGTTGCATCGTGGACTGGCTGGAGCTTCTAAGTCACTTCCATGAATTTGCTTTGTATGGCATAGATTTGTTGTTGAGTCGTGCATTGTTCTTGGGATATTTTCATCCTCTCAACTGCTGAGAGGAGTTTCAACTGCACTTGTACTGTTGTTTGCTTCTCCTTTTCTTCCTAGAGTTGCGACTCCAGTGTCTTCAGTTCAGGGTCCTTGGTAAGGTTCTCATAATTCTACGCACTGCGACTGCTTAGTTGTTTACATTCCACAGTTAATGCTTTGATCCTTTCAAATGTGTTCTAGACAGTTACTTCTCTTTGGTCTCACACTTCCTATGGAGTTCTTGGCACTGTTTGTAGCTCTAGTTCTGTGACCCTCTATTGAAGTTGTTGAATGGCTTCAACAAGCTTCACGACTTGATTTACTACCAGGTCTTCTTCCATCTGCTCCAATCCTGTCACAGAGCAAAGTGATATGTTGACTGCTTCTTTAACTCTGACCTTCTCCGCGAGCAGTTGTTCTTTCCCCTGTTGGATCTGTGCTCTATCCTCTTCGAACTTGACTTGGCAGTCATCCTTCTCCTACTGCGCAACTCAACATTGCTCTATGATTTCCTCTTGTGCTTTCTTCAGGCCCACTGTGGGTTGTTCTTTTTCTTCCTACACTCGTTGAAGTAGAGCTTTGGTCACATCATCTATTCTGCGGAGTTGGGTAGGCACATCTCCCAACTCTGGTTCTTTAGATGGCAGGGGAGCAGTGGGCACTGCACGACTGGAGTGAAGGGCTTGTTGTACACCTATTAGCTCCGTCTCAATTCTATCATACATGGCTTCTTATTTAGATTCATTTCTCTGCAAAATATCTTCCAAGGCATCGGATACAACTACGATAATGAAGTCGAAGTCATTGATCGTGAGAATAGTCTGTAGCTTTGGCTTACTCTCTTTGGAATTCTTCTGCGATGTAGGTTTTGTGGGGGGAAATTTATTTTCATGGGTGTCTCTGCCTCTTCAAGGGGGTTCCTAGGAGGTGTTACTTCACCCTACTTCTTCTTGTATTCTTCCCCTTATTTCTCTTATTTTTCCACTTCATCATCTCCTCCTATGCTAGGTGAATCTGATGCAGTCTCTTCTGATGTGTTGTGTATTTCCTGTACATATTTCTTCTTTTTCTTCCTGCTACTGCTAGGTGCATCATACTCTTCACGAGTAACCATCGGACTTCCAATGAGATTGGGATCAGACTGTGCTTCCTAGTCTACTGATATAAGGAACTCTGCAGGTCATTCCTTAGTGATTTCTTCTAGGTCCTCCTCTCTGAGCTTGTAGTAGGACTGAAGCTATTCTTTACTTTATTCTGCATGCATAGTAATATAAATAAAATGCCTATTTGTGTGGAACTTTATAAGGGGCCTGAACCTATCTATGGTGTTCGACATTGTACAAGGGAAATACTCAATAGCCCTCTTCAACTGCAGGTAGTAGGTATGGAATACTGTGTTCGACTGCCATTGTTTCCCCATATCGCTCCAATATGAGAGCGTGGTGAACTTCGCAGCTAATGTCTCGAACAACTCAAAGTTTGGGAAGGTCGCACCTTCCATCATCTCCCAAGAAGTGAATGCGATGAGGATTAGCAGCCAGCTAAAATGGAACTCATAGCCCTGATCCTGATCTTCGCAACAATCCAGTTTTAACTGATTGACTAGATAAATGGCCCAGTTCATTTGTAGTCCTTCCACGCATTTTCCTGGGAGGTCAACGAAAAACCTTGCAACCTACGTGGGTATGTTCTTCCAGACTATCTTACCAGCAATCAACAGGAAAGCAAGGTGCACTGTGCGATTCTGAATGGAGGCTACCTTTTAGCCTCGCGCCCCTTTCTCTACATCATCGTAGGTGTCTTTGATCTTCTATGCCAGGGCGCGGTCTGGAGCCTTCCCTAGATAAAAGTATCATGGGGCTTGTCCCTACATGCTTAATCCAGTGATCCTATGATCAGAGACGGATCGACGGTGATGCGTCGATCTAACCATAGATACCCGCAATGGAAGCACGACAACGGGAGCTTAGCGCATGCGTTAACCTCATGGTGCCTTCCGAAATGTGGTATCTTCATCACGTTCAAGACAATGGACCTCGCAATGTCCATAGTCCATGGTTGGGGGATGATCTTTGACTTCTTCCCCTTGGTCTTGATCAAATATTTGTGAGGTGTGAGCATGCCATAGCTCTTTCGGTCTCCTAGGTTATAGTCACAGATCTTCAAGGTTGGAATCCTCTCCAACTGAGGTCTGACTTCTTGTATTCCCTTAAGGAGGTATGCAGTGATGACTGTTTAGTTGAAGTCCCTCGAGACACTATCATGAATCACCACACCGGCCAAGGGTGGGATGTAGCCAGGTAGAATGGATGGAATTAGCTTCTCATTTGCCAAGTCATCACGATGCTTGGTTCTTTTCTCAGTCGCAGCTCAGGATGGTCCAGATCCACGAGCAGTTGACGAGTAGGCTTGCAATCCTCGTATCGATGAGGCTTGGATACCTGCGGACATCACCTTCTTGGCCATGAGGTCTATTAGAATCTCTTCGAAGGGTTTTTCTGCTACGTTGATTTCTTCTGACATGCACACTCGATATCTGATATCTCAGGTCGGTGAACAATACTAAATGTAACAGAATGGACGGTGAGGTCTCAATCATCAGTGCGTGAAATCAACAAGTTCTCTGCGGGCTTGGATAATCACAATTTGAAAAAGTGTTCTTGGTGCAACGCTCGACGGGATAAATAGATATTGTCGTAATGGGTTCTTTCAACGGGTCACAAAGCCTTATTCAATGCAATTCCATCTGTTAAGGCGCAGTCCCAATAATCCAATGGCGAACTTTCGGGCCATAATTGCTTTCCTAAACATTCTAGAGCATCTATCAAATGGTCATAATGCCTCCAACGGTCATATTTCTCCGCCATGGCGAAGTTCCATTATGTGTTGTACTAATATTCTGGTGAAGTTCGAGTTCTGGAAACCTTTCTTCTCCGAAGTATTCTCTGGAACTTCTTGCAATTTTTCTAACTTTTCCCTCTTCTTACTGAGCTTTTTGGCCTTCTTTCCTGGGATCTGAATTACTAGTTTCCTCTTTCCATTATCGTTCTTATATCCTCTTGGCATGACAACTTTGCACTATGGAGGGTCTTTCATAGGGTTCAAGGGTAATACTTCTTCTCTTTCTGGGGTAGGTTCTCTACTCTCTTGTACAAACAGGTGTCTCCTGTCTTCCTATGTCCTTTCAACTTCAACATCCATATCTTTGGTCTTTAGTAGCTTCGACTAGTTCTCTTGTTCTTCCAGTAAGTGCACTATTCTCCTAGCCATGAAGTCTCTTAGTTCTTGATTTTTCTGTTCTAGATCCTTCTCTTCTTGTCTCTTTTGTATCTAATCTTTCTCAACCTAGGTTTTTCCTAGCAAGATAGAAAATGGGGCATTGTTCTCAACAAACTTAACGATCTCAAATTCTCCTTCTGTCAAAGTGCCATGAGCACTCATAGACGTTTGGGTAAGTCTTCCACATATGGTTATCAACTTTCCTCTAAATAATCCTATTCCTCCTAATGAAGGAACCATAGCAGGATTTCCCAAAATTTCCCAAGTTCTTTCTATCATGATATTCACCTGTGTTTCCTCATCCAGGACACAGTCTATGTCGAAGTCTCCTATTCTTGTTACTATGTAATCTTTCTCTTTTAAGACCTCTGATAAGTGTATATCTCTTTGATCGTTCAAGGTTTCTTTTATCTATAGTAATACAGTCTCTGATTCTTTCTGGGGTTCTATCATATCCTTAGCTTCTTGGCCTGTCCCATAGTTTTCTTGTTTCATATTCATATTTTCAACATTATCAATCATTCTAGGACAATCCAAAAATTCATGGTCCATAGATTTACATCAAAGAAAACTAGGTCTTCAACCAGGGCATTCCTTAGCAAGATGTCTTAGTCTTCTGCAACTGTAACAAAGGGTTAATCCTCTCTTTCTCTTAAATGATCCCCAACCTTTCTTGTACTACGCATTGGGATCACAGTAACTAACTTGCAAAAAATTCTTTCTAGGATCTTGCATCCTTTTGTTAGTCCAAACATTCTTTCTATGCATAGGGATAACATACCTTTCATTATTTCTATCAGATCTATTCGTATCAAATCTTCTTTCTTCTAACCATGCCCCAGTTTTCAGATTAGGACAAAATTTATCAAACATGCCTAGATCCATTCTTTCAAAACAAAAATTTTCACTTATCTTACCTTTCTCAGAGAACAAAGCTTCAATATCTTACCTCTTTTCTTCAGATAGGACTTCTCTTCTTAGCAAAGATCTTCGCAATTCAATATTGTGCATTAAAGCACATATCTACACATAGATCTCTATTTTCTTCAGTTCCTAGCTATCATAGTTTCAAGTCCCGACAACATAACCATTTGTTGGCACAGGAGCAGACCCAGGGTTCAACACTTCACCAATGCACCAACAAAACCCTAACTACGGACCCTTTCGAAAGGGGTGGTTGCAGGACTCAAATGTCTACAACCTAGCTGGGACACAGATATATGATTATACCACTTAACACGACATTTAGTAGTTAACATTCATCAGTATTTAACCTTTATTCACATCACATATCCAAACCCTAATTACAAAGTAGCTCAATGTTCAACAAGATCTAACACATTCAAGCACTTAGTATGGGGAGATAGATCATATCTAACATTCATTCACATTACCAAGCACTAAGCTATTATACCATATGCATCATACATAGAGATATCGACACTAAGAATAAATCACATCACTAGCATACAACCATAATGCGCAAAGAAACCATAATACAGGATATACGTGGCTCACCCCAGTGTGGGGCTATGTCCACCAAATTTGTTTCTTCTTTATTATCTTCTCTCAGTATTCTATAAGCACAGAGCCACCATAACCTACTCTGCATAAGACATGAGATATGCATGTACCATATCCTCCTTCCCCGAGCTAGGTTTAAGCACAAATCCTTCTTACAATCACTTGCACTTAGCTCTGCAAGTCTCAACATACATTAAGCATAGAGCCTTTACAATCACATAGATAGAAATATAACACTTAACATCTTCTCCTCCTTTCTTACATCGCCTAGCCATCTATTTATACATTACAATGACTCTTGGACATCCTTAGGTTGAAACCTAGGTGTCAAAACCCTAAATACCAAAACCCTAGGTGTCTAAAACCTTAGATCAACTTGAACCGCATTTTAAGGGCTTCACCAACCTGTCTTTTCTTCGTTCTTGCGAGGTGCTCCAAAGCATGTATCGGTAGATTTTTCCTCTTGCTGAGTTGTCCATGATCCATCTTCCTTGCTGATCTGTTTTCCTCGCCCTCCCCGTCTAATGACTTGATTTCTCTTACTTTGCTCCATCTTTTCTTCTCTTTTGGTCACTTCGACCCAATCTCAGTCAACTTGTCTTCCGTGCAGTTCTCACTTTGCGCTTCTTTCCTTAATCTTCGCAACCTTCCATAACCAAGTGCCAACAACCCCCCAACACTCACATGTGACTCGTCCCGAGGAACTTCAGGTCTGGACCTTCTGTTTTTATTCGTCTTCGGACTACACGGGGAAACTGGTGCTTTCTTCTTGATCCTTCCCTCCTATGTGCAGACAGTATTTTCTGTGTCTGAACGTAACCCCACACTGGGCTGAACCACGTATATCTTGTGTTATGGTTTCTTTGTGCATTATGGTTTTATGTTAGTGATGTGATTTATGCTTAGTGTCTATATCTTTATGTATGATGCATCTGGTATAATAGCTTAGTGCTTGGTAATGTGAATAATGTTAGATATGATCTATCTCCCCATGTTAAGTGCTTGAATGTGTTAGATCTTGTTGAATACTACGATGCTCTGTAATTAGGGTTTGGATTTGCGATGTGAATAAAGGTCAAACACTGATGAATGTAAAATGCTAAGTGTTGTGTTAAGTGGTATAATCACATATATGTGTCCCAGCTAGGTTGCAGACATTTGAGTCCTGCAACCACCCCTGTCGCTACCTTGGTGTATTGTTGAAGCATTGAAGGATCCTTCCCTTTCTCAAAGAAAAAAGCTTCAATATCTTACCTCTTTTCTTCAGATCAAACTTCTCTTCTCAGCACATAGCTTCGCAAGTCAATACTGCGCATTAAAGCACAGATCTATGCATAGAGATTTCTTTTCTTTAGTTCCCAGCAATCACAGTTTCAGGTCCCGACAACGGAACCATTTGTTGGAGCAGGGGAAGACTCGGGGTTCAACGCTTCAACAATGCACCAAAAAAACCTTAACTACCGACCCTTTCGGCAACACCTTGAAGAAGATGAAGTCTCACCCGAGGTAGAGGCACGAGTGGTTGCATGACTCAAATGTCTGCAACCTAGCTGGGACATAGATCTATGATTATACTACTTAAAACAACACTTAGCAGTTAAAATTCATAATTGTTTAACCTTTATTCACATCGCAGATCCAAACCCTAATTACAAAGAAACACAATATTCAACAAGATCTAACACATTCAAGCACTTAGAATGGGGAGATAGATCAGATCTAACATTCATTCACATTACCAAGCACTAATCTATTATACTACATACATCATACATAAAGATATCGACACTAAGCATAACTCACATCACTAACATACAACCATAATGCACAAAGCAACCATAATACACGATATACGTGGTTCACCCCAGTGTGGGGCTACGTCCACCAACTCTTCGTCTTCTTTATTATCTTCTCTCAATATTCTACAAGCACAGAGCCACCAAAACCTACTCCGCATAGGAAAAGAGATCTATGCACACCTCACCAAATCCTCCTTCCCCGAGCTAGGTTTAAGCACAAAGCCTTCTTACAATCACTTGCACTTAGCTCTGCAGGTATCAACATACATTAAGCACAAAGCCTTTGCAATGACATAGATAGAACTCTAGCACTTAGCATCTTCTCCTCCTTTCTTACATCACCTAGCTATCTATTTATACATTACAAAATGGGCCTAAGCATGGGTAAACCCATGGGCCGACATCCCATACTCGTTACATAAACCCTAATCCCAAAAACTTCCCTAAAGAGGGGTTGAGATCCCGCGATCTTCGCTTCAACTTGTGCTCCACCTTCAACTAGCCTATCGAAGTCCCAAAAGAGGTCAAACATGACCAAGGATATTCAAAACTTGGTCAAGGGCCAACACCCACCCATTCCTTATCATTTTCCCTCCTCATCATGGCCCACACCCGTAGCCAAGACTTGGAAGCACGCTTCAATTCCTTATACTCTAATTTCACATAAACCCAACAAGAAGTGAGATAGATCAGTGCCAATGTTGCCACCATCAATAAAAACATGCATTCCTCCATCGATGCCAAAATGGAGGAAATCAAACAGGACCTCGCTACCCAACTTGAATCCTTCAATACCCATTTTTCCTCCTTCACTACAATGATCTGCACCAAGCTGCATATCCTTGCAGATATTCCCTCATCTGACCCACCTTTGCAACCCGAAGCTGAAACTTCCTCTCATTCCTAGAATTTTTATCCCCATCACTTTCAGTGTGACCTACGCCTTTCGCATGTGGATGTGACCAAATTTGATGGCTCAGATCCCACTGGTAGGGTAACTCAAATGGAACATTATTTCTCTTTGTATGGAATTATAGGTGAGTTGGCCAAACTTCGGTATGGTTTTCTCTATCTAGATCAAGAACGTTGGTAATGGTGGCAATGGAGAAAAAATGTTTTCCAAGGGTATGTGGCTTAGACACAATTTGTGGTAGAGATTTATGAACACTTTGACACTGACACCAACCATTTAGGTCGTTTGACAAAGTTGAAACAATCTGGCACAGTGGAAGAATTTTTAGTCACTTTTGAGTGATTGGCGTTTTGTACAGAGGGCATGTCTGATGTTTTTTCTGAGAATATTTTATCAGTGGCCTCAAGGATGAGATTCATTCCCATTTCCTCATGGCTCTGCCTCAGATTTGGGTGGATGCTACTAAAATAGCTAAGGAAGTGAAACATGTTGTCTCTTCTCAAAACTAAAAATCATCCTTTATTCCTCGCACTAAACCAGTCACTCCCACTCCTCCTTCTACTCCACTCAAGATCCAGAAGTTGACTAGGGAAGAAATGGATGAATGCCAACTCAAAGTCCTTTTTTATAATTGTGATGACAAATATTTTCCTGGGAACAAGTGTAAGGAACAAAATCTTTTTATGTCTATCTCAAAGGATGTTTGGAAGATGATGTTGAGGATCCCCTTGTGGCCATGTCACTTGAATCCATTGAGTTGAGCCCTCCCTCTGGCCCTCCTGAAGTCAAATGGGTCATTTCCCTGAATGCTCTCACTGGCTTCTCTACTCCCCAAACCCTCAAGCTAATTGGTTACATTAAGCATAGGAATTTAATCATTCTTGTTGATAGTGGAAGTACCCATAATTTTACTCATCGTCGCATTTCCCAAGAAACTAATTGATATATCTGTGCCGTCAATAATTTTCAAATCATGATTTCCAATGGCGGGTCCATGAAATGTGGCGGGTGTTGTGAAAATGTGCATCTCCAAATTGGTGAGTACCACATGAAATATCATATGTTTTCTATCGACATGGGAGGTTGTGACATTATTTTGGGTGCAGAATGGCTAAGGACTTTGGGTCCCATTCTCATGGATTTTAAGGAATTAACCATGCAATTCAACTAGGAGGGACAAAAATATAAGTTCCAAGGCATCACCATTGGTTCCTCGAAGATAATCAGTTCCAATCTCATGGAAAATATACTAAAAAAAAGTCATTCTAGAATTATTGCAAAAATCCATGCCATTCAAACCACTGAGACACCCTCTGTGTCGTAGGACCTCTAATCCATCCTCTATAAACATCAAGTTGTTTTTTCCACTCCCTAGGGACTCCCTCCTTATCATGTTGTTCATGATCATTCCATCCCCCTTGTTCCTGACAACCTTCCTCCCAATATCTGTCCCTATCGTCATCCCTTTTCCCAAAAAATTGAAATTGATAAAATTGTTCAAGAATTGCTTAACACAGGTGTTATACATCCTAGTACAAGCGCCTACTCTTCTCATTTGGTCATGGTGCTTAAGAAAGAAGTTTCTTGGAGCATGTTTCCTCACTTTTGTTCCCTCAACAAACTCACCATTAAAGACAAATTTCCCATTCATGTCATTGATGACCTCTTGGATGAATTGAGTGGTGCCCAGTTCTTTACTAAACTTGAAATTCGTTCTGGCTACCACCATATACGTATGAACAAGGCAGACATTCCTAAGACTGCATTTCGAACTCATGAGGGCCACTATGAGTTTTTGGTCATGCCATTTGGCTTGTGTAATTCTCCGTCCACTTTCCAAAGCCTCACGAATCATGTCTTTCATTCTTTTCTCCTTCATTTTGTCTTAGTTTTCTTTGATGATATCCTCATCAATAGTAAAACCTAGACAACCCATCTTGCTCATGTGGATGGAGAACGATCGAGTTCTCCATCTACTCTCTTAGCACCAACTTTTCCTCAAACAATCTAAATGTGATTTTGGTGCCTCAGAAGTCAAGTACTTGGGTCATCTTGTTGGCAATGTCGGTGTAAGGATGGGTCCTAAAAAGATTTAAGTTATGCAGGATTAGACTCACCCAAAGACTCTCAAAAGGTTGCGTTGATTTATGGGTTTAATAGGTTATTATCGCAAGTTTGTTAATAATTATGGAAATATTTCATCCCCTCTCACCGCTCTCCTTAAAAAGAATTCTTTCACTTGGACTCTCGCAGCTACTCAGGCCTTTCAAACCTTGAAGATGACCATGCGAACCACTCCAGTCTTGGCCCTTACTGATTTCACAAAGACCTTTTTCCTGGAATGTGATGCTTTTGGGAAAGGAATTGGAGCAGTCCTTATGCAAGAGGGTCAACCTTTGGATTTTACCAGCAAACAACTTTCCAAGCCAAATTTTGGCAAATCAATCTATGAAAAGGAAATGTTGGCTATTCTACATGCAGTGGATCTTTGTGTAATATTCCATATATAAAAAGTATGCAGAACATAATTAAATAGATAGAAATGGCAGATGAACAACAATATAACCATAACAATACCACAATAATACCAAAATGATACAAGAATAACACCAGAAAGAGAACTTTGATTACTGAGAGCAATGTTCATTTTCCTCTTCAAGGGGGAAACTAATAGTAGAGTAGATCTCTATTAAAGTAATATCCAAGACAAAAGTTCTCATACCCTCGACTCCTATTTATACTAAAGATGTCTATCAAAAGAACCATCTAGAGGAGTATCCTTCTAGAAGCAAAAGCTTCTATTAGGTGTTCTTACATTGGAATTATTCGTATTGACCTTTATTACATGGACATATATTATTCTACCTACGTGAGGGGTTAGGTCCCTAACATGCCCCCCCCCTTAAAAACAGCCTTGTCCTCAAGGCTTGAGATAGGGAAACTGATGTAGAATGGTAGTTGGTTCCCAAGTGTTATGTGTTGTAGTTGTATCTTTCCACTAGACTAACACTTCCTTGATGATATGTTGGTGCAAACAACGCTCACGTCGGTCCAAAAATGCTTTTGTTTGTAACCAAATGGAGCCTCCTTCGTCCAACTTGGGATGGGTGTTTTGGATTTGGCACTTAGTTCCAATCACCCTCTTTAAAAAGGAAACATGAAAAATAATATGGAGCTTAGAATGACTAGGAAAATATAATTGATAGGCCACTTGTCCCACACTCTTGAGAACCGTATAAGGACCATAAAATTTGGGCGCCAGTTTCTGACAATGGTCATCTTTAAGGGAATTTTTCTTGTAAGGTTGTAGTCGAAGAAACACCTTATCCCCTTCTGCAAATTGACGTTCAGAGTGACCTTCATATGCTTCTTGCTTCGTGTGATTCTGGGCCATGACCAAATTCTCTTTGAGGGTAGAGAGAATAGCCTCTCGAACTGTAAGCCATTGGTCAACCACCTGGACCTTCGAGACACCTGGAAAATATGAGAGAAATGAAGGTGGATTTTTTCCATACACAACTTCCAAAGGAGTCATGCGGGTAGTTGTATGGTATGAAGTGTTGTACCACTATTCTGCTAGTGGTAACCATTGATCCCATTGATTCTTCCTTTCCTATGCAAAACACCTCAAATATGTTTCCAAACATTTGTTGACAACTTCAGTTTGACCATAAGTTTGGCGATGATAAGTTGTGCTGAGATGCAATTGGGTGCCTTGTAGCTTGAACAGTTCTTGCCAAAAATTGCTGGTGAAAGTTGGGTCGCCATAAGAAACAATATAATGCGGCATGCCATGAAGCTTGAAGACCTGATCCATGAAACATGAGCCACAATGGATGTTGTAAATGGGTGTTGAAGAGAATAGAAATGAGCATACTTGGAAAGACAATCAACTACCACCATAATGACAGATTTATTGCCCGATTTAGGCAATCCTACAATAAAATCCATAGAGATATCCCGCCAAATAGCAGGTGGAATTGGAAGCAGTTGTAGTGTGCCTAGAGATTTGGTTATTTCTCCCTTGTTACGTTGACACACATCACGTTCAACCACAAAATTACAAACGTCCTGTTTCACACCATCCCAGAAAAAAGAACGTTTGACCTGGTCATAGGTTTTGGTAAACCTAGAGTGCCAACTGTGGATGTAACATGAAGCTCAGAAAGTACCGTGGATTTAAGTTTTGAATTTTTACTTAAATACAAACGACCTTTATATCGAAGATCCTCATTGAGCCAAGAGTACCCTGGGGAAACAAGAGAATTGCACTGCAATTGTTGTATCAGATGCGAACTTTTGGGGTTGTGTAACCATTCCTAGTGAACAACTTGGAGCCAATTTGGTACAATGAAGGAGAGAGAAAAAAAGGACCCTTCATATTCATATATTTGGGAAAGTGCATCAATAACCACATTGTCTTTGCCTTTCTTGTAAATGATCTCATAATCATATACAAATATCTTAGTCACCCATTTTTGTTGCTCGGGGGAGGAAAGGAGTTGTTCTAGAAAAAAATTAAGGCTTTGATGATCTGTCTTAATTTGGAAGCATTTCCCCAATAGATAAGGGCTCCAAATATCCACAACATGCAGAATAACCAACATTTCCTTTTCATAGATTGATTTTCCCAAATTTCTCTCAGAAATTTGTGTCTTGGTAAAGGCCAAAGGTCGACCCTCTTGCATAAGGAAAATGCCAATTCCTTTCTTGAAAGCATCACATTCTAGGACAAAGGTATTTGTGAAATCAGGAAGGGCTAGGAATGGAGTGGTGCACATGTCCATCTTCAAGGTTTGAAAATTCTGAGCAACTTGTGGATTCCAAGTGAAAGAATTAT
Source organism: Picea engelmannii (assembly GCA_009831015.1). NCBI lineage: Eukaryota > Viridiplantae > Streptophyta > Pinopsida > Pinales > Pinaceae > Picea > Picea engelmannii. The sequence goes on along the minus strand of ML829140.1, from coordinate 9,353 downwards.
TTTTAAGGAGTGCAGTGAGAGGTGCCACAATCTTTCCATAATTCTTAACAAACTTGTGATAATAACCTGTTAAACTCAGAAATCCCCGAAAGATTTTGAGTCTTTTGGTGAGGCCAATCTTGCATAGCTTCAATATTTTTAGGATTCACCCTGACGTCGGCCTTGCCCACAAGATGGCACAAGTACATGACTTCTGAGGCACCAAAAGCACATTTATATTGTTTGAGGAAATGTTGGTACTGAGAGAGTAGATGGAGAACTCTATCCACATGAGCAAGATGGTATGTCCAGGTTTTTCTATAGATGAGGATATCATCAAAGAAAACTAACTCAAAATGACAGAGAAAAGGATGGAAGACATGATTCATGAGGATTTGGAAAGTGGAGGGAGCATTACACAAGCCAAAGGGCATGACCAAAAACTTATAGTGGCCCTCATGAGTTCTAAAGGAAGTCTTAGGAATGTATGCCTCTTTCATATGAATCTAGTGGTAGCCTGAATGAAGATCAAGTTTAGTAAAGAATTGGGTGCCACTCAATTCATCTAAGAGGTCATCAATAACAGGAATGGGAAATTTGTATTTAATGGTGAGTTTGTTGAGGGAAACGAAGTTAGGACACATGTGCCAAGAACCTTCTTTATTAAGGACCATGACCACATGAGAATAGTAAGGGCTCGTACTAGGGCGGATAACACCTGCGTTGAGTAGTTCTTGAACCATTTTCTCAATTTCATTTTTTGGGGAAAAGGGGTAACGATAGGGAAGAATATTGGGAGGAAGGCTTCTTGGGACAAGGGGAATGGAATGATCATGAACACCATGAGAAGAAGGGAGTCCCTGGGGACTGGAAAAAACTTATTGATGTTTAGAGAGGATGGATTGGAGGTCCTGCGGAAGAGAGGGTGTCTTAGTGGCTTGTATGGCATGGGCTTGGGAAATAATGCCAGGATGACCTTCTTTTAGTAGTGTTTCCATGCGATGGGAACTAATGATCTCCAATGAACCAACGATGATACCTTGGAACTTATATTTTTGGCCCTCTTGGTCAAATTGCATGGTTAATTCCTTGAAATCCATCAGAATGGGACCCAAAGTCCTTAGCCAGTATGAAACCAACACAATGTCACAACCACCCATGTCGATAGAAAACATATGATATTTCAGGTGGTAGTCACCAATTTGGAGATGCACATTTTCACAACGCCCTCCACATTTCATGGAGCCACCATTGGAAATCATGATTTGGAAATTATTGACTACATGGATATAAAAATGAGTTTCTTAGGTAATGCGATGATGAATAAAATTATGGGTGTTGCCACTATCAACAAGAATGACGACCTTCCTATTCTTGATGTAACAAATTATCTTGAGGGTTTGGGGAGCAGAGAAGCCAGTGAGATAATTTAGGGAAATGACCAGTTATACTTCGAGAGGGTCTGAGGGAGGGGTTATGTCAGTGGGTTTAGGTCACACAGACACAAGGGGAGCCTCAACATCCTCTTCCGAAACATCCTCTGAGATGGCCATAAAACAATTTTTTTCATTACACTTGTGTCCCCGAACCATGAGGACCTGAGCATGAACCTCATCCTTGAGGCCATTGATAAAATATTCTCGGAAAAAAGCATTAGACATGCTCACTGTATGAAAATCCAGATGCTCAAAAGCAGCTATAAAGTCTTTCATTGTGCCAAATTGTTTCAACTTTGTCAAACGACTTAAATGGTTGGTGTCAGTATCAAAGTGTTCATAAATATTTGCCACAAAGTGTGTCCATTCCACATACCCTTGGCGGACATTTTTTCTCCATTGCCACCATTGCCAACGTCCTTGATCTACATGGAGAACACCATACCATAGTTTTTCCAACTCATCCGTAATGCCATACAAAGAGAAATAATATTCAATTTCAGTTACCCAGCCAGTGGGATATGATCCATCAAATTTGGTCACCTCCACACGCAGAAGGTGTAGGTCACGCTGAAAATGATGGGGCTGAAAATTATGGCAATGAGAGGAAGTTTCACCTTCGGTATGAAAAGGTGGGTCAAATAAGGGAAGACTTGCAGGGATATGCAGCTTGGCGCAGATCCTCGTAGCGACAGATTCAAGATGGGTAGTAATGTCTTGTTTGAGCTCTTGCTTGAGTTCCGCGATGGAGATAGCGATGGAGGAATGCATCTTTTGATTGATGGTGGAAATATTGGCACTGAGTTGTCACACTTCTTCTTGGGTTTCTATGAAATTAGAGTGCAAGGTAATGAAGCGAGCTTCCAAGTCTTGGCTACGAGTATGGGCCATGATGACGGGGGAACACAAAAAGGGGTAGGTGGGACCACACAAAAAATGGGTTATAGGTGAAGTGTATCACAACGATTAGGGAAACGAGTTGAATCCAATGTGGTAAATCCCAAATAAGGGTGTTGGAAGGGGGTCGGGTCTAAAAAAAAAAAAAATTTGAAAAATGATAGGTATGACTATGATAAGGGAGAAGAGAGAAATCCAACGGAATATCTCAAATAATGGTGCCAACATGATCCACAATTTTTTTTTACTCCTACAGAGTTATACATCGATCTGAATAATACTGCAGTGATGAAATGCCCAAATGCTTAACATGAATAAATGTGTAGTAATTTTGCAACTCGAATGCAGGAGACATAGTTGCACCGCAATAGATCTTGTCTATTCTGGTTTTTTTTCCGTTCCAAGGGTTAGGTATTCAAGGGTTCTACAAACAATGGTTTTCCCTATGCTATAGCTCTCTGATATACGTGTGGGGTCCAACAGTAGTACTTATCCCAATATATGAGGGCACCAACTAAGGAGGCTAGACCATACCCTTAGCCGTACTACCCGACTACCCAGGTACTAGAGAGTATCTTCATGAGTTTTGTTCTCGATGGCACTATAGAAGTCAGGCGACTGATCAAATTATCTATGGAGGGCTTTAAGAGATCTAGGCCAATCTGTATACAAGTGTTTTCTGATGTGCTACCACTTGAAGGGGTACTAACAAGGGTTACAAGGGTGGCCAACAGATGTGCGCTTAAGTACCACTTGTATTTCCTACATGTATGAATCGTCGACCTCAGTTTTATGCGTGTAACGATAGAGATATGTAGCTTAAAGACACCAAAATATGTCTCTACCCTGAAAAAATAATTAACCCACAATTTTTTGTCGAGGAAGGTGCTCTGATACCATTTGTGATATTCCAGATATAAAAAGTATGCAGGACATAATTAAATAGCTAAAAATGATATATGAATAATATTATAACTAGAAAAATACCACAATAATACCAAAATGATACCACAATAACACCAGAAAGATCACTTTGATTACTTAGAGCAATGTTCACTTGCCTCTTTGAGGGGGCAATCTCCAGTAGAGCAGAGATCTATTACAATAATATCCAAGAAAAAAGTTATCATACCCTCGACTCCTATTTATACTAAATATGTCTATCAAAAGAACCATCTAGAGGAAGATCCTTCTAGAAGCGAAAGCTTCTATTAGGTCTTCTTACATTGGAATTGTTCTTCCTTATTGATAGGCCTTATTAATATTGACCTTTATTAAATGGAAATATATTAATCTACCTACGTGAGGGGTTAGGTCCCTAACACTTTGGCACCCTTATCTATTAGGGAAGTGCTTCCAAATTAAAATAGATCATCAAAGCGTCAAGTATTTTCTGGAACAATGTCTTTCCTCCCCAGAGAAAAAAAAATGGGTGACTAATCACTTTGGATATGATTATGAGATCATTTACAAGAAAGGAAAATAAAATGTGGTTGTTGTTTCACTTTCCATAAAATATGAAGATGAAGGGCCTCTTTTTTCCCTCTCCTTCATTATACCTGATTGGCTCCAAGTTGTTTGCCTGGAATGGCTACAGGACCCCAAAATTTCGCATCTGATACAACAATTGCAGGACAATTCTTCTGTTTCCCTAGGGTAATCTTGGCATAATGATGAGCTTAGATACAAAGGCCATTTGTATTTAAGTAAACAGTCAAAAATTAAATCCATGGTACTTTCTAAGCTTCATGCTACACCCATTGTTGGGCACTCAAGTTTTACCAAAACCTATGACCAAGTCAAACGTTCTTTCTTTTTGGATGGTATGAAACAGGATGTTTGCAATTTTGTGGCGGAATGTGATGTTTGTCAATGCAAGAAGGGAAAAACAGTTGAAGCTCTTGGCACACTACAACCGCTTCCGATTCCACCGGCTATTTGGAGGGATATCTCTATGGATTGTATTGTAGGCTAACCTAAATCGGGCAATAAATTAGTCATCATGGTGGTAGTTGATCGTCTTTCCAAGTATGATCATTTGTGTACTCTTCAACACCCATTTAGAGCCTCCATTGTGGCTCAACGTTTCATGGTTCAAGTCTTCAAGATTCATGGCATGCCTCATTCTATTGTTTTTTATCATGACCCCACTTTCACCATAAATATTTGGAAAGAACTGTTCAAGCTACAAGGCACCCAATTGCATCTCAGCACAACTTATCATCCCTAGATTAATTGTCAAACTAAAGTTGTCAAAAAGTGTTTGGAAACAAATTTGAGGTGTTTTTCATCGGAATGACAAAACCAATGGGCTCAGTGGTTACCACAAGATGAATGGTGGTACAACATTTCTTACCATACAACTACCTGCATGACTCCTTTTGAATTAGTATATGGATAGAAGCCACCTTCAGTTCTCTCCTACTTTCTAGGTGTCTTGAAGGTCTAGGCTGTTGACCAAATGCTTACAATTCGAGAGGTTATTCTTCGTACCCTCAAAGAGAATTTGATCATGGCCTAGAATCACATGAAGAAATAAGAAGATCAAGGTCACTTTGAACGTCAATTTGTAGAAGGAGATCAGGTGTTTCATCGACTGCAAACTGTTGGGCCCCAACAACTGCCCCTAATTTTTTTACAAAATTTAAAGGGCCCCCCGTTAGAATCTTGATAATTATAATGAGCTACAGAATCAACCTTTTCAAATAGTTCCATACCTTGGCTTTCTTTGAGACAAACTTAAGACATTCACTATATTATGATATATTCATTACAAGAGTATACGTCAAAAGTTAGAAACGAGCATAAAAATCTCAATTTAAAAAAAAAACGTTAATTTTTAACAAATGTTTACTTTCGTTTAAATTATGATTATGTGTTCTTTCTTTTGCTCATTAGCAAGTTTGACTATTTTTAATAATGGGTTCAATAGTTCACCAAATAATATCTTGGTTGGTTTCTCATTTTCATGAAATCATTTGGTGATATTAATTAATTAAATTCTTTTTTCATTTTGCATCTCATCTCAAAATAATAATAATAAAAGAATTATCTATCATTTCTTTGTTTTTGTAAAAAACTAAAATTAATATTTTTTCTCCATTAACTTGAAGCTTCTAGATCATATTCGAAAGCAAATTATAAACAATGTTTGTTTATAAGTTATAGTTAGTTTAATTTCAATTTTTATTTTTCTATATTTTGTTTTATTCACAATTTTCAGGTTATTAATTTAGGTTTCTTTTTGTTTCATAAGTTTCTATTATCAAATATTTGATACGGATCTGATCATGGCTTGATTGTATTATCCAAATACGTTCAAGATGATTGATCCAAAAATAATTTTGGATTGCTACAAATAATTTTATGAGCAACAACAGATAAAATTTGGAAAGGCGTCAAGATCAAATAGGCAATTTTTTAAAACTGATTGCAGCCAAACCATGAGGAATTTGAAGAAACGGTGGAAAACACAGAACCCAAATGGACCCATTTACCTTCTGCGTAGCGATTTTCCCAAAAAAATGCACGATTTGAGAGATATTGATGTCTTTTTACAAGGAAAATTTCAGGTGGCGAAAATTAATAGTGACACCCAGACTATTCATTCATTGTATAAATATATGAGAAAGTTTAAAGCCAAGGGGATGCAAGAATTGGAGAGGAGGATTTTTATCCTTTCTCTTTTGTATATTATATCTTTTGTAAACTTTTTATTTCTTTTCAAATGGAGTAATGGATGGCTGGAATCTTTGGGAGAATGGATGAATATTTTCAAAGAAGAATATGGAATTCTAGGTTTCTTAATGGCATTTGTTCTGTGAGTAAAATGGTTTTATTTTCATTATAATATCTTTATATTCTTTGAATGATTGATTATGCATTGATTTAAATATCTTTAGTCTTTTTTATCAATACATGGTTAATTATTATCATTTTTGTATTAATTTTTCCAATCTTTAAAATCTATTATCCAAAACATTTCTTCCAGGACTACAGAATGGACAAGTGATTCCAAAAACTTAATAGAAATACATATATGCATTTTGGCTTTAGCCTTTTTTTTATAATGTTGTTATTTATGTTTTTTTAATCCTGTTACATGTGCAGGTCTGATATCTTTAGATTAAATGATCTGCGATGTGTAGGAGGTTTATATTATAAATACCATCTATCATTTGCTTCATCAAAATATAAATGTTGTGATTATATCTTCGATTTAAATAATGGTATTTATCTTTGATTTTTAAATTGAATGATAAAATGAATAGATTGCTTCCAGATTTATCTTGTTGTAATCATGTATAATTATGAGATCACAGGTTTATGTTTTTGTTTCCTTTTCTGTCATTAAAACCTAAGCTGCTAATACATGTTCTGAATTTATTTAAAACAGTCATAAGGTTCATTGCATATTTCTCTCTTGGACATGGTAGTTGGATGTTCACCACTCATGCAGATGCTTGAATAAACCTCACTAATTCACTGACAGGATATCTTCTTTGTATTTTTCTGTCATTTACATATCATTGAAACTAGAATGTATGGTTCATCTTTGACTATTCACATGTTCATGTTTCATTAACTTTTTTTGCAAGATTCTTTAAATTTATAAAAGAAAAACAATATATATTTTTATGTGCTTTCTTTATCTGCTTCCTAGAAGCAATCATTTTTCACATCGATTTTCATAAGTTTCGATTAAAACTTCCAGCTTGTAAGTCATGTAAATAAACAAGACTTGTATATCTTCTGCTTAAATACAACTACTACAGTTACATTAGAACATATATATATATATATATATATATATATATATATATATATATAGTGTTTAGTAATTAGTTAGTTATTTCAGCTCTTTTATTTATTTTATTTGTTTCTTCTAGGACTTTTAGATTGGCCAACGGAGCCATTAAACCTGTTAGAACGAGTTATACCAAACAGCTTGGGTTATTTAGATAACCCCGGACTGGACTCATTCTTCCAATTGATGGACGATCATTTTCGCCCGTCAACACAACACTATAAGTAAAATTCCCTCAAGGCTAACCATTGTCAGAAACTGGCGCCCAAATTTTGTGGTCCTTATATTGTTCTCAAGCATGTGGGATAGGTGGCCTATCAGTTATCTTTTCTCATTCATTCTAATCTCCATCCTCTTTTTCATATTTCCTTCTTAAAGAAGGTGATTGGAACTAAGTTCCAAACTCAAACCAACCTTCCTAAGTTGTATGAATAAGGCTCCATTTGGCTACAACCACAAGAAGTTTTGGACCAGTGTGATCGTCGTCTACGCCAGTGCACCATCAATGAAGTGTTAGTCCAGTGGAAAGATACAACTCTAGTAGATTCCATTTGGGAACCAACTACCATTCTGCAACAATTTCCTCATCTCAAGCCTTGAGGACAAGGCTATTTTTAAGGGGGAGGACATGTTAGGGACCTAACCCCTCACGTAGGTAGAATAATATATTTCCATTTAATAAAGGCCAATATTAATAAATCCTAGAAATAAGGAAGAATAAGTCAAATGTAAGAAGACCTAATAGAAGCTTCCACTTCTAGAAGGATCTTCCTCTATATTGTTCTTTTGCATAGACATATTTAGTATAAATAGGAGTAGAGGGTATGAGAAGTTTTGTCTTGGATATTATTGTAATAGAGATTTTATCTACTAGAGGTTTCCCCCTCGAAGAGGCAAGTGAACATTGCTCTCAGTAATCAAAGTGATCTTTCTTGTGTTATTCTGGTAATATTTTGGTATTATTGAGGTGTTGTTCTAGTTATATCATTGTTTATCTCCTATTTCTAGATAATTATTTTTGTTCTGCATACTTTTTTATATATGGAATATTACAAACTCATTAATTTCATTCTCAATGAATTCATCGAACAAGTATCTATCCCGGAATCATTCCTCAAACAATTCCCATGACATGTATTCATCGTCCACGTTTAGTTGAGGTAAGAGTGTATTCCACCAAAGAAGAGCACTCTCTTTTAGTTGAAAGATCACCATGTGGAATTTCATGTTGGAGGTGTAATCGTGTAGTTCAAATCACTTCGCCATGTTCTCCAACCATGCCTTGGTGACTAAGCCATCCATGGCACTCATTAACTCAATAAAATTCACTTTCTCGAGTTCTCTACTTATACTACTACTACCTGTTGGAGTGCATTGTGAACCCTCACTAGGCACATATTCTCTACCCTCATCTCTATCTAGGTGGTTGATCAACACCTATGACATCCTCTAGAAGGATATCATCATACCTACCACATCTCCCACAACAACTTGCTCCTGCTCAGTAGTCTTCTCATCTGTCTGAGGGTTAGACCCCTCTGGCATGGATACACTTAGACAAAGCATACTTCTTCCTCCCACTCCATGTCACCTACTCATCAGGTGTCCTCTGACCATGATACCTGTCATGAAAAAATCAAATTGTATTAACTATACATCTATAATCATTTTTAAATATCACAGTGGAAGACGTAATAAGTTCGTTGTCATAGATTTGAGCCTGCTCTGATGGCATATGTAATATCCCACTCATACATAAAACATTAGTAAGAACCTACAATGAGGTAATGAAAATATTTATTTATTTTTCTTTTTCTTTTTTAAGAACGAGGTCAAGAGAAATTCATCAATCTTTAAATTCTTTAAATTCTAACATGTGGTATGTTAACATCATAAAATGAGAAGAAAAGAAAGAAACAATGTATATTCTATCAATTAATCTAAAATTACTAAGTTACCTCATCAAAATACAACCTACACATGTAGTTAAAAGATTACCAATTAAACATGAATATAAGAACTACCTTATCATAACTACTCCAGGTCTTGTAATGAATCGCCATGACTTAAGAAACTATTAACGACTAGTACACAATGTTATACGATATTGTAAGAGATGGTAGCCATTGAGCTTAAATTTTGTGTCATTGCTTTAAATTTATTAGGATCTATAATATATTATAGAGATTTAGAAAATTACATCTTCAAATTAATCGTTTACCAACGGTTATTTA
>ML829139.1:73946-87141 GCA_009831015.1 Picea engelmannii | reverse complement strand
CGCTCCAATCCTTTGCTCCTCGCTGAGTTCTGCGGACAAGAAAAGATACAACCGCTTCCTACTCTATTGATGTTAGCTTGAAAATAGATCTATCAACTAGTGATAAGTTCATGTGGCATTAGACACAAACTAGAAAGAAACAGGCCAATCATGTCATATTGATGAGAGTAACGACAACAGTACTTACAATTGTGGATGCGAATGCGACAGCTTCATCAAGTCCTATTCATATAACCCTTGCCTGAAAGCTCCACAACCTAGATAACAACAGCTTCACTGATCACTCTCCTTTGGCTGACTGTGAGTTTCCTCCAAGATCATAAGTCTCATGTATTCAATTCTTCCCCCTTTCCACCATCATAGAGCCTGTTTATATAGGTTAAGAGGAGCTTAACCTCTTGAGTTATCTTTAGAACAAGTTGGGAACCTTCTCCTTAGATCAGGGATCTCTTGATGAAACCAAGAATTCAAGCACAAATGCCTCCTAATCTCGAAATATCCTCCCCTTATTCTCCTCAACAGGCCAACTACTACCTCAGATTAGGCAGCGCTCCCTTAGAAGGGGCATCAGAGCGCTGTAGCACTCCCTGGTAAGCCTTGGGGAAGCGCCAGTGCTCTCAAGATGAGAAATGCTCCTTCAAAGGGGGCTGGGGAGAATTATAACGCTCCCTGAAGCATTATAGGGGAGCGTCAGCGCTTCTGGAACTGAAGTAGGGGAGCGCTCCCCCTCCAAACCTTTGTTTCAGGGTTCCTTTCAGGTGTCAAGAGTTGTTTGACTTCAACAAATCAGTTCTCCTCCTTCAAATCAGTCATGTGAGATGTTATAAGTGCCTCCTTAGTGTTATCGTCACGACAATATGTCTGAACATCATTTGTGACACTAGTTACCAACTTACGACACTTGTGAAAGTTGTAGGGAAGATGTGACACTTACGACAATTGAGAGGGACAATGTGACACTTATCCAGCTGAGAAATTTTGACGTGTAATAGAATGCCCCCCAAAGTATGAAGTTATAAGATGCCAACTGATAACTGAAATACTTTGTAGATTCTCAAGAAAGGGTATAGACTCGAAGAACCTGAGGGAAGATACACAAAAAACATCCAACAAATATCATGACATATTTCAAAACCCAAGGCAGGCATACCTATGCTTGGATGATCAAGAGTTAGCAGGATATGGCGGCCATAAAATACACTGCGGATCCATAATCGTATTGATAAAAAGGTATAGCCACCGAAGATACAATGTGGATCTATACTCTAATGACTCGGACTGATCGTAGCCACGAAGAATACACAGTGGATCTACGAGATGATAAGACATAGCCACGACCAATACAAAGTGGATCTATGTAACAATGTATGTGTTCTTTGTCCAATGGAAATTCCTTTGCAGCCTGGGCGAAGCATATATCAAAGTGATCACTCAACCCAGGGTCTTCTTACCAATCCCAATATGATACGAATATGACCATGTGAATGGATGTCTTGACATCGAACATGGCAGAAACCACTTGATTACCGGTCAATGATGTAAATCGTTAACAAGTGTGAGGGAGATCATCATTAATGTCAATGATTCCCAAGGTACCCTAGTACATTCCAGCGAATGTGAATAAATGAGCTGAATTTGAACACCCATGGAATCATTCGATCAAAGGTCAATGATCTAAACCTACTGTCGAATGTGAGGAGGCCTGCCATTGAGGCATGTAGGTCCCAAAGTACTAACTAGTTTCTAAGCCTAATTCCTGGATAATGTGTTGGAGTCGATAGGAATAGACTCGTCGAGGGAGGGCCTTGATGTATCCCCCATCAATGACATGAAACAGACATGGAGATGTAATTGGTAGATCAAATGGACATGGACTGACACAGGTTTGGAGACAAGATATTTGGGATGGCTGACTCTCGAGGCGGATACTTCCCTTGAACACTAAGGCACAATGGAAAAACATGACATGGACCAAAACTATGCAATGGGTACTGTGACTTGCGTTGGGTGACCCAAAGGAGTGAAAGGAAACTTGAAGGATTGGCTCAGTGCAGAGGTTCAATGGATTATGATATGTGCAAAGTGACAAAGTGTTGTGTTCAACGGCGACTCTAAGGAGTGATGGGTGTTGTTCTCAAGAGACTGCTTGGCTTTCTCCTTTCAATTTTTCCCCCATCCAGATAGATGAGTACCTATTTTTGATTTAATGAGCTCGAGGAGGATAACACATGCTCGATATAACTCACCTTCGGTAAGTTCCTCTTCCTTTGTTTAATGAACCGGAAGAAGTAAGGGTTCATTCCCATATGGGTATGTCGATGTGTGCTTTAACGAGTCCAAAGACAGAAAACTCGAAGTTTTTTCAGGATTATAGAGTTTGGAAAAACACTTAAAAGAGAAATCTCTCAGTTCCTTTTTCATACAGTAGTCCAACGAGACCGAAAAAGGGTTAAACTATGGCTCGAAAGACGCTCTTTCTGACCTTTTAACGAGTGTGAAAGAAAGCAAGATCAGTTGAAAATCTTTTCATATTTAGAGAGTCTGAAAAGGGTTTAAAGGAGACTCCAGGGGGGTTCCTTTTTCATGTGTTTGTATCTGTACGGGTCTGAAAAAGAGATAAAAGTTTACCCGGTTACGTTCTCATATTGTTGAGCTCGAGAACGAACTAAGACTATGCTCATAAATGCGACAAGGTGAATGATTCATTAGAACTGCCAGGAAACCTGCAATGCCAGAAACTACAAACCAGAGTTTAGTGAAGCCATTTACATCATTAGAGAAACCCAAAATGACCATACCTTATAAAAAATGAAATTTTATAAATAACAATTGATTTGAAAAACTCATTTACCATTTCATTTGCAAGGATTTTTGGAGTGTTGGAGAATCTTGATTTGAAGCAAATCTTGTTTTTTTCGCTGTCAGAGCTATGATCGATCATTTCACTCACCGTTCGAACCAGGTAGGTGTTCATCCTTTGCTCTTTCAATTACATGGTTTCAAATTGATTTTTATGGCATTATCAATTTAAAACACAAAGCCCTAGGTCGCCCCTCTTTGAACCAAATCGACCTCTTTTTAAAAATCAATAAAATGGGGGGATTCTTTCACAAAAATGTGTTAGAGAAGGGTTGTTAGGATATATACACCCTTGTAATCAATTGGGCAGATCATTTTAGCAAAAGAAACTCATAAAAATTCCCCCCAATGGCCCACGCAGCCCCCTAAGTCGTTTTGTATTTTTAACACGTTTTAATCATTATTTGGCAAATATTAAGGGATGTGGTGGTCAAAAAGAGTGATTGGTTGCTTTTAGATGACATGGGTGCTTTATTTCATGTTTTAAAATGATTTTGAAAATCGCCAAAAATACAAAAACGTGAGGAATAATGAAATTCTTGATTTTTTTGTTTTGTAGGTGTCTTCGGCAATCATGATCGAATGGAAAGAGAGGGAACACAATATGGATGATTTAGCCGCTCTACGGAGTCCTCGTACGTGGGCCGCATTGCGATCCTGTGGCTTACTCAAGTTTTTCAAATTGCAAAAAATGAAGAGAGAGATTTTACTGCTTGAGCACATGATTGACCTTTGGGACGTTGCGAAACAGGGATTTCGTATTGGTACACAACTCCTAACCATTGAGTTGGAAGATGTGTACCTTTTGACTGGAATTTCGAAAAGAGGGGTCCCCATATCCTTTACTGGGCAGAGGGCATTACCTGAGCAAGTGGACATGTATCTGGCATGCCACTGCGTTCCGGGAGAAAGGTTGGTAGGGGGTAGGATCCCTATCAAGGATATACGAGATCTGCCTCTTCGATCTATATTATATGCTATCACAAGCATGACCGGTAGCACTAGTGCTCATTTGGCATAGAGATCACAGGTGGCCTATGGTGTTCAGTGTTTGGAGCCAACATTGTTCAATTGGAGTGCAGCGTTCCTTCGGAATGTGAAGGAACAAATCTCACGGTGCAGGACTGGTCAGAAGCAGTTCGACTATGGTTTGTTTCTAGTCTCTTTTTTTCTTAGAGCGCATCCCTCAGATGCAGCCTCAGATAGCACTGGAAGTACAACCAGTGGATGAGCCTCAGATGGAGAGGTGGACTAGTCTGTCTCCAAGACTAGTTTCGGAGTCAGAGTTCCACTTTACTGATGATTTCTTTGCCTGGCTGAGGTGGCAGTACCTCTGGATCGAGGACTTCCCATATGCTGATGTAGACTTCCACGGGAGTATGGACTTGATTTTGCCCGAGGTGGAAGATTGGGACGAGTCAGGTATGAGACTACGCCTTACCTTGTCTAGTTTTTGTTTTTTGATGTATATGTATTTTTTTTGGGCATGTAAAAGAGTTTTAACAAATGTTTTTGTTTCCAACATGCAGACAAGGGAGCAGTGCACCTAGCGGATATACCAGTACCAGGGCATTGTGGAGGTGCCCCAGCTGCAACAGACCCAGCAGTACCGGTGGTGGGTCTCCGGGAGGTTGAGAGGAACCTCCAAAGCCTTACGATGGGTATCCCTCCTCTACAGAGGGGGGATGTACCTTTACATTTGTAGCGGCACACTGTAGAGGTTCTAGAGAATATCAATTCTCTGTTGAGGCACATAGTGCGTGCAATAGTATGTTACTCACAGCACAAAACAGTGCGGGGGGATTAGAGTCTCTCCGTGATCATGTTTTTGTATGCCTTGTCAGGTGATGTTGTATGGGTGGATGGACCCAATATTTTTCTCTCTTACACACTTTTTGATGTAACACAAACATTTCAATCATGCCATATATATATATACAGTTTCGAGTTTTTATTATGCCAATGATTTGTACATGATGATGTCTGTGATGTGTTTTAATTTACATGCAATGTACAGTTTTTATTTCCTTAAATCTTATATGTGGGCAAGATATCGATCCATAATATAATTAGCTAATGAATCCGAAACATTATTAAGTTCTCTTGGAATGTGTCTATATTCGATGTAATCGAACATTTATTCGAGACGATGAACTTGCAAGTGTAGGCATAACAGGATAGGACTACGGATAGCGTATATACGGTTGAGTTGACGAACCACCAGTTGGGAATCTAAGCAAATAATGATGCGACAAATACCTAGAGAGGAAGCTTGGGTCAGTAGTCCAATGACATCATGATATTCTACCATATTGTTGGTTGCTGGTCCTAAACAAATGCCTCCTGAACTCACCACCTGGTCAAATTGGTAAATAATCCAAGCTTTTGAAGCAATGTTATGGGTATGTCTGCTAGCGCCATCCGCGAACCCAAAAAATATAGGAAAGGAAGACGTCATCTACGCATGAAAACACAGGCATAGTCATGAGTGGCGACGGTAAAGACTCGAGCATGTGAAAGAAAATAGACACACCAAAACTAAATACAATAATGTACAAAGTACAAATGCTAAATGATCTAGGCATAGTACTTCTTAAGGTAAAGCCTGTTTCGGGGCTCTCCTAGGGAGATTCCGTCATGATCAACCAGTTTGTAGGCACCTTTATGTAGGACACCCTTCATGATGTAGGGACCTTGCCACATGGGTTCTAACTTTCCTGTCCCCAATTTATCGTGAGCTTGGTCGTAAACAAGGACTAAGTCTCCTTGCGCGAAAGTCCGAGGGTGGACGGATTTGTCATATTGACTTTTAATTTGTTTTTGATGTGCCTCATTGGCGAGAGCAGCATCGCGACGTGTTTCGTCTAGTTTGGATAGGTACAGAAATCGTTCTTCTTCAGCGGAAGTATGGGGAAGGAGTTCTACCTTCAGTTTGAGTGATGGAATCTCACACTCGATTGGTAGGATGGCTTCAATTCCATAGACCAACTGGAAGGGAGTGAATCCAGTTGAAGTTTTCACAGAGGTGCGATAAGCCCAGAGAGCGGAGAATAGTTGTAGGTGCCACGATGTTTTGTTTTCCCCTACCATGCATTGGATCTTGGTTTTTAGGACTTTGTTGGTAGCTTCAACTTGTCCATTTGCTTGAGGGTAGTAAGGGGACGAGTTTTCATGGCGAAAACCCAATTTGACATGTAACTCGCTCATCATCTAGCTTTTGAAGTGTGCACCGTGGTCAGTGACAATGGCACGTGGTACACCAAAATGATTTATGATGTGGTTGAAGAGGAATAAAGTTGTAGTACGACCATCATTCAGGAAGGTAGGCATAGACTCAGCCCATTTGGTGAAGTAATCGACGACAACGATGATGTAACCGTGCCCCCTGGCTGAGGTAGGCTTAGACTGCATGAAATCAATGCCCCATTTGGCAAAGGGGCCGATGGCAATAATAGGTTGCAGCAGCATGGGGTGGGTGCGTGCCTTCTTGTTATAGAGTTGGCAGGGTGGGAATTTCTTGACAGCCTCAATACAACCTTTGAAAATCGAGGGCCAAAAATAACCGGCACGTAGGATTTTTTGGGTTGTGGTCATACCGAAAAGGTGGCCACCACAGGCACCAAGGTGACAATCGTTCAAAACGCGTTCATCCTCTTCGTGAGTCAAACATTGCCAAAGGATGGTGTCGATACCACGGAAATATAAAGTGTCGTCGAGGATGAGATAACGACGAGAGTGGTGACGAATGCATCGTCGCTCTTCATGAGAGATGTTGGGTTGAAAATGTTGTGTTTGAAGGTAGAGGAGAATGTCTTCGTACCAAGGATCAGAGGTGCTAATGAGGAAGAGAGATTCATCGGGGAGAGAATATCTAGTTTTGATGTTTTCATCGACATGAGGAAAAGCATAGATGAGCTCGGCAAACACCAGGGATTTTTTGTCTTTCGCCTTCGTAAACTCAAGATCGAATTCTTGAAGAATAACAATCCATTTCGAATATTTACCCACAAGTACTTGACGTGTCAGGACGTGGTACATGGGGTTGGAGTCTGCGATTACCGTGGTGGTGCATAATAAGATGTAATGGCGGAACCTTTGGATAGCGATGACAACTGCCAGAGCCAGTTTCTCAACATGCGAATATCTGAGTTTAGGTCTAGATAAACTCTTGCTTAGATATTAAATCACATGTTCTTCATCGTTGGAGTCTTCTTGGACTAACACCATTGCGATGGTGGAAGTAGAAGCGGCCAAGTAAAGGATATAATCCTTTGTGTATTCAGGTGGATGTAACAAAGGTGCATGGGTCAAAGTGTGCTTGAGAGCGTCGAATGACCGTTGAGCTGCGTCATCCCAGATGAAAGGGACGTTCTTTTGCAGTAACCACATAAATCCTTTAGTGATCTCGGCATAATTGCTGATGAAACAGCGAAGAAAGTTTGCTTTGCCTTGCAAACTTTGGAGTTGGGTTAAATTGGTGGGTGGAGGTAAGGCTAAGATGGCCTTGATCTTTAAGGGGTCCACCCTAATCCCATCTTTGGAGACA
Source organism: Picea engelmannii (assembly GCA_009831015.1). Classification (NCBI taxonomy): domain Eukaryota; kingdom Viridiplantae; phylum Streptophyta; class Pinopsida; order Pinales; family Pinaceae; genus Picea; species Picea engelmannii. Next base: position 79,736 of record ML829139.1, on the reverse strand, counting down.
ATGAAACCGAGGAGTCGACCAGATTCAACAACGAAAATGCATTTGTGTGGGTTTAGACGAATACGATAGAACCTACATCGCAGAAAAATTGCACGTAAGTAATCGATGTTATCGGATCGATGTAGTGAATGTGCGGGTAAATCATCGAGATATGGTTCTGTGATGTGTTTGATGTCATGAAAAGTGTATGACATGGCTCACTGGAAAGTGGCTCTAACATTTTTAAGGCCAAAAGGTAGATTTTGGTAGGCGAAAGTTCCCCAAGGGCAGATGAAGGTTGTCTTGTGTTGATCTGTAGGCAAGATTTCAATCTGGTTATATCCAGAAAAGCCATCCATGAAAGAAAAGATTACACTCCCCACGTAGTTATCAATGATTTGGTCGATGAAGGGCGTAGGGTAGTTGTCCTTAGGAAAAGCTTTGTTGAGGTCTCTATAGTCAACGCAAACACGGATGGTCCCTTGTTTCTTAGCAACCAGAACGAGGTTGGAGACCCATTCGGTTAAAGGGACGGGATAGATAAAGCCAAATTTTAGAAGTTTTTCAACTTCTGCCTTTATAGCTGTGACATTCTTGGGATGAACCGGGTGAAGCTTTTGTCGAACCAGTTTTGCGTCAGGGTAGGTTTTGATTTCATGTACGACGATCGAAGGATCGATCCCCAACATTTCCTCGTAACTCCATGCGAAGACATCACGAAATTATTTGAATAAAGCAATGTAAGAAACCACTTCGTTGGGTGTGCAGTTGGCACCAAGGTTGATGTTTTCTATGACACCTTCTTTGATTGAAACGTCAATCGTGACTGTAGTAGAGATGTTATCCATGTTCCTCTTAGAGAGAGCATCTGTCGTGAGGATAGGAGATTGCAGAGCTTTGGTAACATCGGGGGGGAAGACAGATCGTATGTCTTGGATTTCTTCCAAAGGTGGAAGAAAAGAGGATCGATGGTGGTTGTCATCCCAGGGCAGATCGTCAATGCTGAGCATTTCCATGATAGATTCATTTGAAGGAAAAATTTGGGAAATTTAATCAACGGCTGATGATAGGGAAGCTAACCACGAGGGCACTGAATAAGTATCGAGTGCCAATGAATGTGAATCATTTGGTGAGGGAGAAGCAGATTGAATAGCTATGTATGCGGCCTCGGCTGGGCTCAATGGCATTGTGTCGCCGAGCACGTTGAATTCCAAAGGACTAGGCACAACCCAAGGGTCTGATGATTCCAAGGATTGATAAGGCATAGTTGAAATCATATTGACGATGGCAATATGATGTGCAGTAGGTAGAAGTGGTGTAGGGAAGGTACCCATGAGGCTATAATATTTCAATAATCCAACACCAACACTTTCATACGTAACTGGGTGGTCTCCCAGGAAAGGAGTGTTGTTGGTAGCAGGGATGCGAGCATTGGGTGTGCAGAAATCAAGCTGATCGATGGTAACAATTTTGCCTTGATGGGGGAATTGTACACATTGAAACATCGACGAGGTGACGATGGTCATCGTGTAGAACCAAATTCTTCCAAGTAATAGGTTGTAATCGAGGGGGGCATCGACCACCTCGACATCAACAGTAACAGTTTTGCCACCTAGCTGAACGGCTAAGGATTGTAATAATCCGTGAGGATGAAAACCTCGTTCGTCAAAGGCACATAACATGGTAGCGGATTTGTTAAGGGTAGGTGATTTCAAACCTTTCCAACAGGCTAGAGACATGACATAGGTGGAGGCTCCCTCATCCATGATAGTCCGGTGGATTTGTTGATTGTGAACAACCACATCGATTTGGAAAGATAGCTGGTGGGAGAGTCGCGGTTGATGATCATCCAGGTTAAACATGAGGTAGTTCGATGACTTAGGATTGAAAGTGCCAATAGCGGCTAAGAGCATTCTACGTTGGTTGGGACAATGTTGTAGAACTTCCAAGGTGGACATGGCACACGGGGCTTGGGCCAAATCTTCTACGATATTGTAGTTTTGGGCAGCCCATGAATTAGGATTAAATGTAGATTTCCGGATGGTGCTCTTAGGAGGGCGTAGGATAGATTCAAAAGATGGTTTCTTAATCTGGAGTGGCCTGGATGGAGGGCTAACAGACGGAGGATTGGTGGAGGATGGTAACGGGTCTGCTGTAGAACCGTTAGAGATCTTTGGCTTGTCAGGTTTAACTGGCATGTCATATGTCGCAGAGCGAGTTGTTAGATTAACTCCGTTAAACATGTAAATGTGGGAACTTGTTGAGGCCTCATCATGGGGTTGGCTGGAACTGCCCCTCGGTGTCGGGGTTTGTGCAACCAAAGATTGTTGCTGCGGAAAAGGCTAAGTGAGCACAACGGGTTGCGAATTTCCCTTGAAAAGTTTGGCCACTTCATCGCGATATGGGCAGTCTCGAGTGTAGTGATCGTCACCAAAAATGAGACATGGGAATTTTGGTTTTCGTTGTGGTTGTTTTCCGGCAGCAGGGGTTTGTGGTTGGGTTTTGGGTTGCTCATTGTTGTTGTTCTTCTTTGGTTTGTTTCTCGCTTTCTTCTTTCCCCCAAGTTGTTGTGAAGGGGTTGATTGGAACACATTCACATCAGAGACCTGAGTTTGAGGTGGGGTAGAAGAGGGTGCATTCGAACTAGGAGCGGCCGTGGAAGTGGGTAGTTGGATTGTTCCAATAGACTGAGTAGTGGATTGAGTTTTGACGGAGCCAATAACTCCATCTGCATGTGGAGCAGTCGATGGTTTGGATGGATCGTTAGTGGCACAGGTAGCGTTCGGTATCAACTTGTATAGAGTACCGGATTGTGAATAGACTAAGTCCAAGTATTGAGCTCTAGTGATGGCTTCTTCCTCAGTGACTATGCCACCCATGGTGACATCACGAGCAATCTAGGGTAATAGTGATTTTGTGAACCATTCTTCTAACAATTGGTCAGGAATGACCGCTTTGATTAGCCTTCGTTGTCGTCTCCATTCATGGATATGATTAGAGATATGTATGGAAGTTGTCTGACGAAGAGAGGTTAATAGTTCAGTACCCGTCTCGTATCGAATGGGTAGTTGAAAGTGTGTGAGGAAGGACATGGAAAGGGAGTTGAAATCATGAAAAGATGCACGTGGTAATTCAATATACCATTTCGCTGAGGAACCCGTAAGTGTTCATTGGAAAAGATGCAAACGAATCGAATTGTCCATGAGTGAGTTGGATGAACACCACAAATGGAAGGTCATCACATGGTTGTTTGGGTCTTCTCTAGGATTTCCATCGAATTTTGGGATATCAAAAGGAAGTTTAGCTAGAATAGCTGGCCAAACCGAAGAATGATAAATGGGATCATTCGTTAACCGAGACAAGTCTGGAAGGTCCAGGGTGGCTAGAAAAGGTAGTTGTCGGTTAACCTGTGGGTAATGCTGGTGTGGAAAAGGGACACCAGTGGGGCCTAATACTGGGTTATGTGGATAATTATAACTCATGGGCCCTCTCATGTGAGGTTGGTTTTGACCAAGGTACATAGGATTCGAGATGTTTTGAGAAGTGTTTGTGAGCGGAGGATAACCGGATGGGTTTTGTGGATTATAGGGTGGGTTTGGCATTTGTCCATAAGGGGGTTGTTGCGGAGTCTGAACATTTTGTCCCATGGAAGCATGCAGATTTCCTTGAAAAGGGATGCTCTGCGGGTTGGGTGCGGCAGACACATTTTGTCCTTGTGGTTGATGGTGTACTCCGGATTGAGGTTGCCCCCCAGCATGAGGGTGCCCCCTGAATGGAATTTGTCCTCCAATGGGAGGATGCCCCCCAGCATTAGGGTTCCCTCTGAATGGAATTTGTCCTCTGGAGGGAGGATGCCCCCCAGTTTGAGGTAGAGTTCCCGGGATCTGAAATCCAGATGTCAATGACAGACCGGTGCCACCGATTGGGTTAGGACCACCAAGGCCAGTCCCTCCGGGTTGTTGGATAGGTATGGAACTTCCCGGTACAATTTGGGTAGTGGTTTGGGTAGTGGTGGTAGAGGAAGCATTCAATGCCCTAAATCCAAAAGGGAGTGTAGGTCTTGGTGTTACAGGTGTGCCAATCGGGGCTTGATTAAATACCGCATTACCGGTAGGGATGGTTGGAATGTGCAGAGCCATTGTCGAATGGGCTGTCTGGAGGGGAATTGTAGACCTTGGGCCAATGAACGGTATGTTCGGACCAATGGTTGGTGTGGCCGTAAAAGTGGTAGTACCAGTGAAATGATTTGGGGGTACAGTATAGGAAAAGGGTGCATCAACACCTTCTCTTGTTCCATAAATATCTCGTACCAAGCATGGTGGACTCCGAACAACGTCCGCAGTCCAAAAAGGGTCACTGGATACAGGGTTTTGAGAAGACCCGACCGGAATGTCCGAAGGATTGATGACCACAAATTCTCCAGTGGAATTCAGGTGGAGGATCTGTCATTCGTATCCCTCCAAAATGCGATAAGCTTCCGGAGATTCTGAGACAATTCGAAAATTCTTCAGAGGGATGGGAACTTCTTCCTAGGAAGTTGTAGCATTATGAACCTCACTCTGTTGAGGAGATTCCTTCGTAGAATGAGGGGGTAAAGGGGTGTTTCCTTCCATATTCTCTGGAGGAAGTCCTTATAGCCTTCGCGAGCAGCGTGGAGGGTCGATGTTGGCAGAGAAGAGTCGGCGAAAGAAATCTATGGCCAACTAACGAAAAGAAATAGCACACGCTAAAAAAATCTAAGAATCACAACCAAACAAATAGGACCTTCTTTCGATGACCGTACTAGTTGGTGATGAAATCCAACGTCGCGTGATCAAGTCCAGAAGGGGCGAGGATAGGGTGGAACAGTTACAATGGCGACCTGCTTAACAGACTTATGCCTTGTGTTGTGGGGTATTCTACCCTACGGACTAACAAGCTAGGGTTATAAACTTGTACGCAGATCATGACCCTCAAGACTTAACTTTTAACCTTCTACCCGAAATCTCAACCCCTTTTCTCATGCAAACATGGGAAGAATCAACTAACCTTTTTATCGACGGTTGAAGTAGATCCTTTGTTGAGCCTTTATCTCCTTGCTGCTGCTGCTCCTTCCACAAAGCTTTCCTGCAATCAAGACAAAACTACACATGCATGCTATTGATCTACTAGGGGGTTAGAGATTAAACACAAATCAGATACCATAGATAAGACTCATGTATTCGGGACGGGAAAAGTATATTTTTCATTAATATCAATATGAATCAACTTAAAATGATTTCTGAGATCGGCCACCATTCCTCGATCCTGATCCTGGGCTCCTCCTCTTCTTTTGTCCTCCAACTGTTGTTGCTTGAGTTTCTCCTAAAGATTGAGGCAAGGCTAAAGGGTTGGGACAAAACTGACTTGGCAATTTGGCAGAGTTTCTTTGCTATGATTTTTCCTCCTTTGAATAGTACCCTTACCCCTCCTTTTATAGGCTAGAAGGAGCTAGGGTTTTTGGCGAACTCTCGGCCATGCATGGCTAAGAGTTCCAGTTAACTGACAAAAAGCCTCGTGTCCCGGCGGAAACTTTCCTAATTTTTTTCTTTGTTAGGTACCCGCGGGTTGTAGTGGGTTAGCCCGCGGATACCTGCGTTCAGTAGAAGGTTAGAAAGCGGTCCCCCACGCCCAGTGAGAGGTTAGGGCACGGGTTGCTTGTTTTAAGTGGTTTTTCAAGGTTTTATTCAGCATGGCTTTGGCTAGGAAGAGGCATGAGTTGGCCTGATGCCAGGTAAGCCTGTGTGGTGCATTTTAGGGTTATAACAGATGCCCCCTAATGTGTGAGGTCAG
>ML829139.1:12043-23415 GCA_009831015.1 Picea engelmannii | reverse complement strand
ACAATTGTATTCTCAAGACAATTCTCTTCAGTTTCTTTAAATCTCTTACTCTGTTTTGGTGAAGAATTCCTTAACATAATATGATCATCTGGATTTTCCTTTTGTGTGATAGATAATTCAAAATTTATGTGACAAGCATCTAGCCTTTCCTGTGAACAAAGTGCATTTTGAGGATGAAGGTTTAAAGATTCTTCCTCTCTAATCAATTTCATAGGAATACTAGAACATTCAAGAATATTTTCGTTGCTTAAGTGTTCTTCAATGAATGATTTTAAATGTTGATTAGAGCATGAGTTACAAGAATGAGGGTATTCACCTTGAGCCAGAAACAAATCATCTTCCATACTAGTCCTAGACTGAAAATACAATGATTCAAAGGAAAAACCAATTTGGTTGTTAATAAGAGCCTAATCAATAGATTCTACCTCCATAGCTTGTTCAACATTATCGGAAGAATTTTCCTCTTCTTGCGAAGAAGATTGTTCTAGCAGTTGAGTGATAGGATTTGCAATTGGTTCTTCATTTGTGATTGAACATGACTAGATGGAAGGGATGGAAGGATCATAGAAGAGATTTAATGCCAATGACATGTCATCGAGATTAAATTTGCAAAGGATATGATAGACTCTTGTCAAAAAGATTTATGAAGATGAATCGCAGTTGATTAGCGAAGTATGAAATTCTTCACATAATTCATGGAAATCATAAATTTCAAAAGCATATAGGAACTCATCTACAAATTGAAACCAATAAAAAATGTGACATGCCAGAAAGGATTCAAACCAATGTTTGATCCGACCTCTAAAAGTAAAATCAAAAAGTCTGCATAAAACTCCTAAATCTGAGATGTCAAGTTTGATGCACTTGCACCAAAACTTGTTAAGGTGGTATTTAGCAGATAATTTTCCTTCACCATAAAAGGTGAGTTTGGACAAGCGAGAGACTGTCTCATTGGGAACATTGGGTAATGAGAAGTTGAAAGAATGTTCCAACACAGTGATTTGGGGAGCCATGGGGGAAATTGAATAAATTTGAAATAAAGGCTCCTACAAGGCCATCTTGTCAGTTGGCCCTCCTTCTAGTGCCATTTGTTGACAGACGAAATTGATCGTCCGTCAACTGGGAGAGTGGAACCGGTCCGGGGTTGTCTAAATAACCCAAGCCGTTTGGAATGGACCACCCTGACGAGTTTAACGGCTCCGTTGGCCGCTCTAAGGTCTTCTATGAAAACCAAAGAGGGAATTGATATGAACTAAGTAATCTAAACAAACTAACACTAAATAAAACTAATAAAACAAACTAAAAGAAACTAATATATATACAACTAATGAAACAAACTAAACTAACTAACTAAAATAAAGGAAACTAGAAACTAATAAAGCAAAGAAAAGGAACTAATATATTAAATGCAAACTACTCTAACTATTCTATCTCCAAACTACAAATTACTCTTATAATAACTCAAATCAACTATCTAATTATCAGCTACAATATTTCTTATTCACAAATGTACACTATGAACAATCTATAGATTTGATTAAAACCTGCAAAACTCATGTATTTTCTGCCCTAAGACAACCAAGAATCTCTTTTTGATTTTTATATTTATGAAAAGGAAATAAACATTACTGAAATTAAACAATCTAATCTAATTACTGAAATTAAACAATCTAATATAAATCTAATTAAGATTATACCTAAATTAAACTACTTAATCGAAACAATAAACAACAAACTAATTGACCTGGAAACGCTCCAAGTTTGCCATGTGTATGATGACTTCTTAAGCTGGTTGGAGGAAGAAATTCACACCGTTTAGTCCTTAAGCTTCTCGTAAACGATCACCTGTGTTGCTTCTTGAAGTGTTTTACAAGACAAACAAGACATAAAAGAAAATCACAACAATCTTCTGATGATAAATCTCTGCAACAAGGGAAACCTGTTATGCAGAAAACTTATATGTAATAATTCAATCTATGAAGAAGACAAAGCTATCATTCACAAAATGAATCAACAACTGTTATGTCTTTTATATATCTGGAAGAGACAAGATATGGATCACAGTAATAAAATTATATCATTTGCATTTGATTTAGATAGCTAAAGTAATCATAAACCATAAACAAAAGTGATATACAAAACTTGAAACAAAGTGTTGATATATTGAGAAGCTAAAGCTATGACAAAACATCAATTCTGCTCCAGTTTGTATCAGAATTACATATCCTTGTTCTCCCACGAATGAGGATCCTCATTATTACAAAAATCATAAGTATTTATAAGACTCTTCACAAGGTAAAACTTCCTTGTGGATAATATCAAAATAAAATATATAATCTGGGAAAAATCCCCAAAATCTTCTAAACTAAGCAAATAAAATCCAAGTGAAATCCTTTAGATATCCTCTAACTTCTCAACCACTCAATTGAAAATTCGAATTTACCTGCAATAGAACAAAAATATCAAATTAGAAAGATATTTGACTAACAAAATCCTAAAAAATTGATCCTACAGACTTAGCTACAGAATCATCTGATTCTGTAGCTAGTCAAAAATAGCATATGGAATCAGATAGCAATCAAATAAAATCTGAAAAGAAATCAAATCCAATTTAATTTTCAAATATTCAAAACGAATTACTATAATGAGTTTATCACTCAAATTTAACCAAATCGAAAATAATTGAAACGAAACAGGGTGAGAATGCTCTGTTTTTAAATTTCCATAAATCATGGTCAAATCACAACAGGACTGTTCCATATTAAAACGAAATTGATAGCAAATCATATCATATGTGATTTACTTATTATAGCTGTCATGATATAACAACAGATTCGTATTGTTCAATTGAATTCATAGATGGAAAGACTGTTATGATTATGTATAAAGAAATCATATGCAACAGCTTCAACTAAACCAAATTCGTGATTGTTTACTTGCACAGTCAATAGACAGGATCGTAATAGAATCAACAGAGATTAGAATTGTAAACTGGGCAGATAATCAAAATGAATCACAACCAAGTTTAATTATAGGAATAAATCATGAATCTGATACAGTCAATTTCATTTTTCAAATCAAATTCGTAACTGAATATTCATTGCCAATCCAACCAAAAACAGAGTCGTTCTAACAGCAAACTAAAACGAATTAACAGGCTAGGTTTTAGCGTGACTGTTATGAATTGAATCCATTCATGATTTGGGTGAATTTGTATAGAATCATTTTAATAACAATCCAAATTGTATTCGAGTTGTTCGAAAACCACTTGTTACCAATCAAAGCATATACATCATAACCAAATCGAATTGAAATGTGGTTGCATTTAAAATTGCAGTATGAGAAACAACTTGTGCCCAGAATAGATGCAAATGACTTCACTTGACAGCAAAGTATCTATTTTGGCTAAATAAATCAAATCAAATCCACACCACTAACCATTACAATCTAGTAAAAATCTATGAACAAATCAAATCAAAAATCTTTCTATTTTTATCAAAACGAAACTATTATATCAATCCTAGTGACTCACAAAACTAGAAATGATGTTGAGATACACACCAGGGTAGAAAGAAAATGCTTCTTCTGACAGACTACTTGATGAATCTGTAGATTGATGAAGGGTTTCAATAAAACGTTGAAGCACAAGGTTGGACAGGAAGAAGGGATTTGAAGCACAGGTCTGGAGAAGTGATAAGCATTTTGGCAAATGCTCATAGACTCAAAACGCATGTTCCAGCCACTGAAAAATTGACCTGGAAAACGAGAGCTAGATATCTGTATCTACTCAATTTCTGAGGAAACTGCTCAATATGAGGTTAAAGGGGCTAAAAACGGTTCTGGGTTTTCAACGGCTTGAGCTAATTCAAATCCGGTCGCCCAGAATCGCTCACGTAAAAACGTGACTCTGGGAGCAAATTCGGGGCAGTTTTCTCTGGCAAAATGAAACCAACACCAACTCTGAAAATCATTAGGGTTCAATTCGCCCTTCAGGAGCTAGGAGATAACACACCGATAGTTTGGCTAAGGGACAAGGGTTTGAATAGAGTAGGTTTAGAGATTTTCCCAAAAATCAACAAAGATAACCCTGGTAAGGAGGTAGGCATTAATGCAAAGTGTGTGAGGGTGATAGAGCTTACTTCTTCCATGCATAAGAGTTATTTCCAATAGTACCACCGCCAATTTCATAGCTATTCAACCCATCATAGAATAGTTCGACCATTATGTGAATTAGCCGACCAATGAAACCAATGGTGAGTTATAAACCAACGCGCATAATCAATATTACACCATAGTTTTAAGCCATAAATCATTCAATAATCAACCATGCGCCGATGTATTGTAACAACTCATATTCATAATTTAACCAATGTATAAATGGGTTTTCATATAATCAAAAAATCAATAGTTATGAAAACATAAACATAGGCATCAAATTACAAAGATATATATAAAAGTTTTAATCATAACACCCATGTATCTTATGAAACCAAAGGTTAAATGAATACAAATCCAAATGTATTGCAAACTCAATGAAACCAAGCCACATAATAAATCGAAGCATGAGTAATGAGTACAGATCGAAAGATTTGCCAACTAGGTAATGATAAGTGAGATGTAAGCGCAAAGGGCATATCAATCAGAAGGATGACAACGGTTCAAACAATGATTCTAATGTGACTTTGAAGGACTAAGTTTTCACGCTTACAGTAGTGAAAACAAAACGAAGATAGGCGTGCAAAAAGGCACAAAGAATAAAAGTGTCGTTCATTTGAAAATTGCGACGAAAAATCAATGTTTGTGAAACATTGGTGTAGGCAGCTTATGAGACGATGAAAAATGTGAATTGGATGCCAACAGAGCACTAGAGTGAAGCAGGAGCAACAAAGACCCTAGGAAGCGATACTAAGGTATGTTAATTGTTCCTTCCTACTAGTAAATTCAATATCTAAAACTTAAGAAAAGCGTCATGTTCTGTCTTTCTTTGTTCTAGATCCAGGTGGATCTAGGGAGATCGGTTTGTGTCCGCACTTACGGATTTATCCAATAACAAAATTGGCGAATCCACCGGGGAACAGATTGTTTCCTAGTTAGTCTAGTTTTCCTTGCTTTGATTGCTTGTTTTCTGGTCTCTGAGTCTGTGGGAGATCCATCAAGACTCTCTGGATTTGAAGGTTAACTCAAAATTTTTGTTCTTTTTCCAAATTTTGTGTTTACAGACATTCTCGCACTGTACCCTTTAGTGGCCTACGAGAATCATCTAATTTTTCACCCTACTGTGTCATCTAGTGCGAAATGTTCGCACCCTACCTGTGTCTAGCCTGTGAACTCCACTAATGTTCGCACTGCACCTTATAGCTAGGTTGCGAACCCATTTGAAATTTGTGTTTGGAATTAGGATGTCCTATTTTCTGATGCCCAGTTTTTCTTTGATCAGTTGGATTGAACTTTTGGAGCCTCTATTGATCTGTTTACAGTCTACTTGACATTCTTTGAGTTGCTTATAGATATATTTGCTTTGTTTGTTTTTGAAGGATTAGTCTCTTTCTTTGAGTGTCTTTCAATTACAAAGCATGTGTTTTATTTAGAATTGTTTAGGGAAAGATTAGATTTCTTCTGAATAGTTTTCTTTAAAAGAGAACTTTTAGTTTGCATTTCTTTGTTTTAAGAAAGTTTATTATTGATTTTAGTGAAATTTTTGAAACAAAAAGACTTAATTTCTTGCTTTATATTAGATTTGGGGGCATCCTTGCATTTGAAGTAGCGAAATTGCATGATTCTTGGCGTTTTTTTATCTTAAATTATGAAAAAATTTCCTCCTCATGGCCGGGGGGGGCCATGAATCGTGCATTGGTGTTCAACACTTTTTTCTAATTTCTTAATAATATTGATATTAATGAGTTTAATCTATTTTGGGACATCGTGCATATGGGAATGATAAATGTTTTCTCTTTCTCGTAGCATAGCTTTCATTGAAATGAAAAGATTGCATCTTCATATATTTGCATAATTTTCGAGTCGGTCAAAACACCATATTGTCCATGCCATTTTCCTTTTGAGTAACAACAACCATAAAATAAAGCGCTTATAAAAATTGATTAGACATTTTTATATTTTTTGGTAGAAAACCTACATTAGATTAATTGTAGGGCTTTGGAATAGGTGAGAAAGATAACTTTCCAAAGCTGCAAACAAACATAGTATCTTGTGATAGGGAGAGTTAAATCCACTTATTACATTTTGTACTAGGAAGCCCTTCTCACACAAGGGTCAATCACGAGGTCACATTGAGACTGGCAGAGTTACTCACCCTACTTTGTTGGTCTTGGTGTAGAGATTGCACGTATTATAGGGGTCACTTGAAGGTATACCCACAATGATGAGTGGAAGCCTCTCAAGTTGATTTTGGGCTAGATACCCTGCCCTTGCGTGTGGATCGGACTGCCAACTGTTTCCCCAAGCATCGCTGTAGTAATTGGTAACCTTAGTGGCCTATCTTTCTAGGTTCTTTACACGAGGTGATTGTGGAGGGGAAAGTCTTCACGGTACCTGGAATCGACGTTGGCCAAACTCACTCGGGCTCCTTGGAGGGTATACCCATGATTATGTGTGGGAGCTTGCACCAAGGTGTAAGTCCGTTAAGCAGGTCGTCAACATAACTTTTCCACCCACTCTATCTCATCCCCTTCTTACTTTGTTCCCACGACATTGGATTTCATCACCAACTAGTGTGCTCATTGTAAGAAGGTTTTTTTTGCTTGCTTGCTTCCTAGATTTTTAGCGTGTGTTGTTTGTTTTCCTTAGCAGACTCTAGGTTGGATTTATTTAATGGCGTCGATTCCCGAAATGACCAATGAAGGAACCCCTACTCCAGGGGAACCTTTTGTTTTTTCTTCTTATGGAAACATTGGTCCTCCTCACATCTCTACTTTGAGCCTTCCAGGTCTCACTATTGGATTACCAGTATGGTTGTTTTCCACTCAGGTAATCCCGAATGCAGTTAGTGCTTCAGTCACAAGCACTTCCACCTAAGATCATCAACCTCATGTTGATCCTTCACCTTCTTCATCAGTAAGGTCTTCTTCGCCTTATTCACTTGCAAGGTCACCTTCCGTTTCATCTTCTTTGTCGAGTGAAAGTTTTGCAGCTAGTAACTCAGTGAATAAGAAGAAGAAGAAAAGAAAGATTAAGAAGAAGAAAGATAAGTGAGGGTCAAAACATCCAACCACTGTCAAACATGTTGGAAAACAACCGGTTACTATTAATCATGCTGGGAGTGTGTTGGCAGCCAACCCATTTTTTTAATTACTCTAAAAAAAATGCTGCCTACACCCCTTGTCTCATTAACGACAAATCATCGTCGCATTGTGCTTCTAGACATTTGTTTCATTTTTGCGACAATTGCAATTTGGTTTTGATTCAGTTTTCACAACTGAAAGTGTGAAAAAACCTCTTTCATCATTTGGACTGTTGTTGCCTTTGATTGATTTTTCCGAAAGACACTTGATCATTGGTTTATCGCGTGACTGCAAAAGATTTTTTCAAACTTATGTCCTTTGGCCTACTCTTACCTTGATTGCGCATTTGGATCTGTTTGATTACTAAGCCTTTGAGCATGAAGATTAACTGGTTACATTTAGTCCTATAAAGGTTGTGATTGATTTTGATCTTATATGCTTTAGTCCTTATTGCTATGAGCTCCTGACTCATTAATCATATGAGATTTTTTTTTTGGTTGCAATGTTCTAAAAACTTTGAAATATAAACATTTGAATGTGCAACAAATGCATTGGTAAATTTATAAGGTCGATTCGAGAAATGACAATGGTTTGAGTTTCACAAAGGTGAATGGATTAATCTTTTGGGTTTCTATAGTTTGAATTGATGCTTGGTGTATTGTTTTATGAGTTTGATATTACATTGAGCGATCATAGTTTCAAACTATGCTTTGGCATGATTGAATTGACATTGGTTTAAAACGTTTGATTGACACGACAGATCATTGGTTAGTGTTCGATTTCATGTTGGATTGAACTGTACACTTGGCACATGATTATAACATATGGTGTTGGTATTATTTCGGATGGATGGCACGTTGATATGGTTGTACACCTATTTGGTTGGGCGATACATATGGTTTAAACGATTATGATTATGGATGGAACAACACTGTACACAGTCATTAATACATTGCATGGCGGTGGTATTCCCACCACCTTCGCATGCATGCAGTTAATTCCTGCCTCTTTGAGCGCTGAGGCTATTAAACCCTATCGTTTTTGACCTTGTGCATTGTTTTGTTCGGTTCAAACCCCACCATGCACAGAAGCCATGGCTCCTGTCGTAAGGGCTGAGCCCAACGGGTGCCAAGCACTGTTAATGTATGATGGCACATATGGTGACTTGGAAAATCTCGGGTGGCTTGCTTTCATTAGGAATTTCGATGGTCATAACCTCACTGTGGCTCGGCAATTTGCGTTATCGTTCGATGGCTGCCGAGCCAAAGTTGGAGATGTCCAGCTTGAAATCACTGAAAAATTTCTCAGCTCAGCAACCAGCTTGCCTGTTGCAGGGGAGAAATGGTCCAAAAGTTGCAAGGTAAATGATGTCCCGTGGACATTGTTATTTCAGTCTCGCACAGTGAACTCCTGCGACAGGGGTTTTCCTGCAAAAATGTTGAAACCCCACTGGTATGATCTCTTGATGATTATCAAGCAATTCGTTACTTGTGAAGGCAGGTACGGGTTCATTTTCTTGTTTCACCTGCGTTTATTAATGGTTTTTATGGGTTTCGAACTTAGTATGTTGCACTATCTCCATAGAAGTCTTTTCAAAATGGCTAAAAGGTACAAGTGCAGCCAAGCTGATACCAACCTCTTCCATTTGGGGTTAATTAAAGTCATTTTGGTTTATGAATTGGGGTTACGTCGTGATTCTTGGCATGATTTTCTCAGCCGTAATGGCCTTGAAGAACCAAACCCTCCACAGGTTGATAAGCCCATGGTGACCGAGAGCAAACCTACCCCTGTGCCTTATAGTGTTTTTCTACCCAAACCTAAACCTGATTCACCTATGAATTTTCCTATGGCTGTGACTAAACAGACCAAAGTTGCTAAGCCTACAACCAAAAAGAATAGAGAAAAGACTGTTGCTAATGCTAGAGGCAAGAAAAATGCAAGGTTAATCTCTCACATGGCGAGGAATAAACCCAAACCCCCTGCCAAATTAGAACCTATCGTGGTCAGCGAAGACTCTGATTCAGACATTGAACGTTTTCTCACCGAAGAGTATCCTTACTCCGAGGGCTTGTGTGACAAACCTCCTTATGATTTTGTCAAGAACTTACCTCCTTGTCTGCGGGATAACCCTGACTTCCCTGGCATTGAACCACCCCATGGAACCCTCGTGGAATCATCAAAACCCCCCTCTATTCAACCTGTTGCACCACCATGTGATCAGTGTGAGCTATGGTTAGAAAGATACTACTTGGATGTCCCAAGGTTGCAATCCAAAATCCAAGATTTGGAAAACCAAGTGGCAAAGATCACTGGTCAGAATGCAAAGGTGCAACCCAACGATAAGAAGCAACGAACTACTGGGACAATTCTGTTCAAAAATGTCAAGTTTGCTACAACAATTGTCAATTAAAAATTGATATAGTCTCAGCAATTACGATGGTATAATTTTCACTCATTTATATCACACCCTATGTACATATTTCACCTGCTCTATTACATAAGTATGCTTCGCTGTATATAATTTTTGTTTTGATAAATTAATTTTCGTTATAGATTAAGATTCGATTGGATTTTATTTTGATTCAATGGATCATCGAATAGATATAATTGTTCAAATTTAGCTCGATGCTCTGTTAATAAGACAAGTTGTTAATATTTTTAAAAATAGACTGTTGTTGGTATTTCAATTTTCGAATACAGTCAAGGGTATGATTTGAATTAGTTATGAATAAAGATGATTTATGAATGGGTTAACTATTTTTGTCTTTCAACCAAATCTGATACTTTGTTGTTGATACAGAACCAATTGCAACTTATTCGATTGTCATTATTGCTTGAATTGGATTATGTTCAGGATTTCGATATTGTTTCTATAATTAACTCGATAAAAATTTGTGTTGATTATTGCCCAGTTCATGAATTCTGTCGATTTTATCGTGCCTCTGTCTGTTGACTGTGTGGTAATCAAACATAAAGATTTTTTAGTCGATATGATTTCATCCGATTACAATGGAAGCTATTTACACTTAGTGCTTGTAACTAAGTGATATCAATCTGCTGTTATGATTATAATTGGTCAATGATCGTTACAACCATTATTTTCATTAATATCTGTGAACGGTTTGAAACTCAGCGAACGAGAACTATGGTTGGATTCTATGGATATGGTTATGCATGTTTAATCTTGATGGATTTTCTATATTGGCAATGGATTAAACGATGTGGATCCTATGAAAATCTATTATGATTCTCTTGTATCTCATATGATTTGGTTTACCATTGATTGCATTCATGAAACAGTCTTGTTAAGATTTGATTCGATTTTATGTCAATTGGAAAAACAAAGTATTATTGCCCTGTTCTGATTGCAATTGCATTCGTTTTGATTTGGTTTTAATTTAAGGAATAATTGAATCATTAGTAATTAATTTAGGATTTGATTTTATTTGATTATATCTAGTCCCGTTTGCTATTTTTGACTAGCTACAGAATCAGATGATTCTGTAGCTGAGTCTGTAAAGTCAAATTTTTATTGTTTTTCTAATAAAACATCCTTATAACTTGATCTTTGTGTTCTATTGCAGGAAAATTCAAATTGACAATAGATATCATTAGCAGTTAGGAGATGATATACAGATTTTACTTGCATTTTATTTCCTTAGTTTAGGAGATTTTGGGATATTTCCCCAGACTTTGTAAAACAATTTGCTATTATTCACAAGGATGTTTTACCTTGTGAGAAACCTATATAAAGCTATGGTTTTGTAATAATCTATCATCCTCAGTTGTGGGAGAACAAGGATATGTAATTCTGATTCAAACTGGAGCAGAATTGATGTTTAGTCATAGCTTTTTCTTTTCAATATATCAACACTTTGTTCCAAGTTTTGTATATCATTTTGTTTATGGTTTAGTATTACTTTGCTATCTAAATCAAATGAAAATGATATAATTTCTTTACTATTATACATATCTTGTTTCTTCCAAAGAAATAAAGGACATAACAATTATTGATTCATTTTATGAATGATAGCTTTGTCTTCTTCATAGATTGAATTGTCACATATAAGTGTTCTGCACAATAGGTTTCCCTTTTGCAGGAATTTATAATCAGAAAATTGTTATGATTTTCTT
>ML829138.1:55676-73039 GCA_009831015.1 Picea engelmannii | reverse complement strand
ACAAGAAATTAGGCATAAGCCAAGGAAAATCCTCATGAACTGTGAGGCAACCCAAAGATAGAGAAAATATTTTATTTCAAGTACAAATTACAATCATTCAAGCTGTACTTATCTCATCATCTGACCAACATTTGTCTTTAGAATCTGTATGGATTGTTACTGCTCCCTTTTTGTCAATTCCGTACACTGTACGGACTGTTCAGACCAGCAATAAATGCACAGAAATCAGTCTAGAAATGCATGCTTGCAATCTGAAACTGTACGGCCTTCATTAATAACTGTATTAACCTCAGTTTGCGTGTTGGAAATCACTATACAGCCTAGAAATAATAAATGCGCCCTCCAACTGTGTATACAACAGTACAGCCCAAAAATTAAATGCCCAGAAATTAAATGCTCATGTTGTATGGAATTCTCTCTTGGAAACTGTGCTTGAAATACTGCTCTTGCTCTACCTTTCTCCAACTCATTAATTGCTCTCTCTTCAATTAATGACAATGTGACTTCAATAATGTTTTCTCTCTTTCCCTAGATGTCTTTTTATATTTTTCCTCTTCCCAAAACCCTAACTAACTAATCTCAACTAACTCATCAATGGCTGAGATCAATCATATCTAAAGGCTCACATTAAATGCTCATTTAATAATACACTTTATTATTAAATGCTCACAAATCTTTTTGGGACCCACAACTTAACTTTTCACTTAAGTCATTAAAAAACATAAAGTCACTTTTATAATATAAAGTCACTTTTATATTGTAAAACACTCTGGAAAGTCAAAATGGTCCCCACCATGTAAAACATCACAAAATCATGGTGTGACCTCTCGAGTTACATTTCTAACACTCCCTCTTAACGAGGGAGGTCCCAACACTATCATTTTGACCACTATCAAGAACTCCCTCTGGCTCCGGAAGCTGATGTTGGAAGACAACTCGAAACTCTGGATCCTGCTCATTCTCTTTATGTTGGCTGAGTCTCCTGCTAGTGCTTTCAGGAGAATGTTCCTGTTCTCCTGAATCCAAGGGTTGATCTTCTGCATGCACTCCCTCTGCAACGCTTCCCTGAGCCAACTGCTCATCTTCAATTCTAGATGCTGACAGCCATCTAGAACTACTATACATAGTCATTCCTTGAACCAAGTACAGTCTCTCTTTCCGATCATTGAGCAACAATGCTTCGATCGGTTGTACTCCTACAGGATACAAGAACACATGTCTCGACCTGAACACTGTCCCCCATCTCAAATCTTCCAGGGCTGAAATAGAAATTACATTCACTAGAAGCCCTGGGACAAATAAAACTCCTTCCAAAGTGAAGAGCTCACCAAATTCAAGTTGGAACTTGACATTTCCAACCCCTCTGACTGCTCGAGTAATGTTGGTCATAACATTGCAACCAGGACTAGTCTCATTGATACTCATAAAGGCACCCCACATGCCAATCATGTGTTTGGATGCACCACTATCAATGATCCAAGAACTTGCAAACCTTTCTGAGCTTCCCATGCTTGAATCAAGAGACACAAGACAAAGTTCTTTCTCAAATTCCTTTTGAGAAGTCATCTACATCAATTGAAACTACTGCACAACTTTCATCCTTCTTCTCCTTCTTCCGATCAGGACAATGGCTTGCAAAATGTCCAAGTTTGTTGCAAACATAGCAACAAATCTTACTCAAGTCTTTCTTTTTCTTGCCTTTGATTTTTATGACAAGGGCTGCATTTTCATCAATATCAATATCTATCTTGGCTTTACCTTGAGACCCCTCCCGGATCTCCTCCTGGGTAAAGTCATCCCATAATCTACTCCAGTCTGGCAACTTCTCTCTACCCACCACACATTTTACAAAAACCTCCCACTCTTTGGTAAACCCCTTAAGGGCTATCCTCACCATTTTTGAGTCAGAGATGACCTCACCTACAGAAGCTAGCTCATCTTTCACTTGAGCCAATCTGGTCAATTAGGTAGCTACATTATCCTCCTTGGTCATTCTAACCTCATGCAGCTTGTCTTTCAGGGCCATCTTTCTATTCTCATTTTTGGCTTCAAACAGATTTTTCAAAGTGTCCCACATCACTTGGGCTGTTGGTTTCTCAGCCAAGTGTGGGATAAGGTGGTCTTTCATGCCATCCAGCAAGATTCTTTGTGCCTTAGCCTCCTTTATCTCATGAAGGTCTAGGGCAACTGGGTTATTTGTGGGTACAACAACAATTGTATTGACAAAATTTCCAGATCTTATTCTCCTTTAGAACTGCTGCTATTCTAACTTTCCATTGAAGGTAATTAGATATACCATCTAATCTGTCCTCAGACCTTATACAGAAAGCCATTATTTCTTTAACTGTTCTTGCTGAGAATAAACCAATCAAAATCACAACAAAACAGTCCCTATCTCTCTTTTTCTCCTTTCAACTTCACTTACAGAACCCTTGTAAAATTTCAGACCCCACCCAGTTTCAAGGCTCGCTGATTTTCAGCCAATGTTTAATGCCCAAACCCAGTTTTTATGAGAACCAATTAAACTCAGCATAAAATAATATTTTCAGAACTGAAACATGAGGATTCTGAACATTGTTTAATGCAGAAATAAAAACTTATCAGCAGCACATAACTCAGAAAATAATAACACAGGGATTTTTGGTCTAACGACCTTGGAAAAACCCAGAAGGGGAAAACCGGTGAGAGAGGGAGTTTTTATTATTTTTGAGGTCAGAGGAAATGTCTTTTACAGCGGTCAATAATTTCAGAAATGTAATACAGACTTATCTCGAAAACCGTGCCAAGCTTTGTCTTCAAAAATGCTGAGCCAAACTCCTCAAAATTCACAATAGAATTTCTTGTACAAATGCACGGGTCAGCTCCTCGTTTTCTGAATCCTCTTTGACTGTACGGTCACCTAGAAAAACTGTGCCAAACAACAGCAGCAATTTTCTGGGCAATAAATGCATGTATGGCCGCCTTGGGAACTGTGCCAAAACTCAGAAAAATCACACAGCAAAATACCTCGATTTCTGTGCAGCAATAAACAGCAGTACGGACTGCTAAAATCCGTACCCTGCTCCTCGATTTCTGTGCAATAAATGACTACAGTCTCCTCAAAAATCTGTACAGTATGGTCCTCTTTAATGCTGTACCTTGCCTCGATTTCTGTGTCAACTTTAAAGCTGTATGGCCTTCCAAATCCATACAGTACGGCCTGCAATTAATGGCTGTACTCTCCTCGATTTGCATGCTAAAGTGTGCCTATATGCTGTCTTGGAATGCGTGCCCTAGCTCAGATAATGGCCTCCTTCTTCAGCTCGCCCTCTCCTCTTCTTGCTCTCTCAACAATGAATGAATCAACCCTAGAAAGGGTGCGCCCTCCTACCCTAGTAGACCTCATGGGGGAAGGTGACGAGTCTTCTCATCCAACAGTGGAGATGAGATAAGATGAATGGTGGAAATAAAATCACTTTATCCACCCACTTTCCCTAAGTCTCAAAAAGTCACCTTTTAATTTGTCTCTCACAAACTAAATGACTAGGGTCCACATTAGGCACTTTCTCACCCCTTAGGCGCTTAGGTGATGAGAAACACTTGCCTAGGTACTTTTTAATTATTTTTAACAACCCTAGGCTCTGATACCATGTAGATTTTCTATGACAAAAAACAAAACTTCACTGAAATCTTTCGTCAAACACTTGGCTGAAACACTTGACTTTACATTTAATCTGAGTTATTAATGAACCAGTTACACCACATGCATTTAATGAACTGGAATCAAACTGAAACTGAAATAAAAGTACCAATCAACCAAGTAGATCCTACTGTAAGCAGTTGACACAAGAAATTAGGCATAAGCCAGGGAAAATCCTCATGCACTGTGAGGCAACCCAAAGACAGAGAAAGTATTTTATTTCAAGTACAAATTACAATCACTCAAGCTGTACTTATCTCATCATCTGACCAGCATTTGTCTTTAGAAACTGTACGGACTGTTACTGCTCCCTTTCTGTCAATTCCGTACACTGTACGGACTATCCAGACAAGCAACAAATGCACAGAAATCAGTCTAGAAATGCGTGCTTGCAATCTGAAACTGTACGGCCTTCATTAATAACTGTATTAACCTCAGTTTGCATGCTGGAAATCACTGTACGGCCCAGAAATAATAAATGCGCACTCCAACTATGTATACAACAGTACGGCCCAGAAATTAAATGCTCATGCTGTACGGAATTCTCTCTTGGAAACCGTGCTTGAAATACTGCTCTTGCTCTACCTTTCTCCAACTCATTAATTGCTCTCTCTCTTCAATTAATGACAATGTGACTTCAATAATGTTTTCTCTCTTTCCCTAGATGTCTTTTTATATTTTTCCTCTTCCCAAAACCCTATAACTAACTAATCTCAACTAACTCATCAATGGCTGAGATCAATCATCTCTAAAGGCTCACATTAAATGCTCATTCAATAATACACTTTATTATTAAATGCTCACAAATCTTTTTGGGACCCACAACTTAACTTTTCACTTAAGTCATTGAAAAACATAGTCACTTTTAGATTATAAAACACTTTAGGAAAGTCAAAATGGTCCCCACCATGTAAAACATCACAAAATCATGGTGTGACCTCCCAAGTTACATTTCTAACAAATTATTCAGAAAAATGTTTGAGATTACTAAATTTTTTAATCCCTGCTTCCCATGGCTTTCTCTGTCCAGTGGGCCTATGTTTTGAGTTTATATTTGTTCTAACTCTGTCTGTGAAAGCCTCTGATATTTCTTTTGAAGGCATGTATATCTTTTATGTGCAGGAAAGATATCAATGTCTAATGACTCTTTTAAAAGCATTTTATTTAGTTGTTATACATCTTAGGAGGAGAGTGTTAATGTCAAATGAAATCCCATATAGGGATATGCTTCTATAGATGAATCTATAGGGTGTTATTTGTTTCTCATTTCATCTGTATATCTGGATGCTTATTCTGTTTTTGATGACTCTTAGATGAAAATTCAAAATCAGCGAAGAAGATCCGGCATGTGGATTCCTTTTCGGAGGGTATAGAGGTTTGTACCTTCTTTGAACAATGCTTCTCACTGATGTGTGTTTGTGGTGTGCTCACCTTTTTTGTTGTTGTGTTTTCACAAGATCTGTGCAGCTGGAAATTTTTCTTACTTGCATTATACACATGCAAAAGGTTCCAAGAAATCCTTGAACCTTGAGAAACAAGTACTAGCTCTAGAATCCCTTGCTAATTCAATATATTGTGTATGAAAGGTCAATTAGCAGGTATGTTTCTTCTCTGAGGTTTTGAATATGGAGCAAAATACAGTGTTTCTCCCCTCAGAGGTTTTGAATATGGAGCAAAATACAGCTTACTTTAATAACAGTAGGGATCCTGTATTGATAGATTATGAAACACAGCACAATAGTATGTTGTTTCTGCCTGATATGTTAAGCTTTTTAGAATACTCATTCTCAGTGTGCCAGATGCTTGAGATTTTTGGGCTAGCAAAATGCCCTTTGCTTAGATAGAAGGACTATGAAACTCTCTATCATGTACATGTACAACAACTGCATAAATGCATTCCCTTCTCTTCTTGAATGCATCCCTTTATAAGGTGATGCCCGTCCACCATGTTTCAAACTTGGGTCATTGTTGTGGTAAGCGCCCCCACTTACTACTAAACCACAGCCTGATGAACAGATACATGGAATTTGACCAAATAGACATTTTGGATTCACATGTTAGACCCCAGCCATGTGTGTATTGTTGAGTGTCCATAATGGGAATTTAGCAAATGAGATGTGATTGCTGAGAGATTTTCTTCTTGTCATATTGATTACTAAAATCCTTTTCATAACAAAAATCTATTGGAATGCATAAAATGCTTTGATATTGATCAGGAAGTGGTTATACGTAGGATCGGTCTTCTGGCTACTGTTTGACATGCTATATGTACGTTCATGCAGGAGACACAAGTCTTGGAGCTTGACAAACCAGACTTGGGTCCTGACAAGGCATTTAAGCCTAAGAAGAAGAAAAATAAGAAGAAAAAACAAAAGGGCCTTTAAATGTACCTTTTCAAATGAGGTGAAATGTACCGGCTAATGTAAAAGGATATTTATTTGCAAAGATTTTAAGGAGGTTGTTTGATACTACAAAGTGGCTAACCCATTCATTACTTCTCCATATTCAATCTTTGTTGTAGCATCAACCATGAAAGAATTTAATTATCTATCCAATCATGGAAGTTGGGTTTTTGTAGAGACTTGCTTTACGTTTTCGCTCTTACTAATTGAAAGAGGCCCGACATACATTTTGGTAAGATAATGGAGGAAAATGGAAGGAATCTTCATGCTTCTTGTTTTATTAAATTTAATTGAAGTGGATTTATTGTTAATCACTTGAATTGTTTTGTTGTCTTCTGTTTATGGAAGTTTGCTATAATGGAGAAGTTTTTTAATGTAATTTATCTTTGTAAGCACGCTACAAATACAAGATAATAATATAAAATTGAGATGTAACGCTAGCCAAATACAAACCGAAAACTAAAATGAAAGATCATCCAAGTGACAAGGGGATTTGAACTACAATGTTTCAACAAACTCTTCACAAATCTAGAATACAGCGATGGGAATTGTCCCCCAGATGATCAGATCTGAGCCATAACTTTACTTTACCTAGAGCTTGCCTCCTACGTCATCCCCCATTTATAGCCTCGGTGTGAGTGTTGAGGATGGTGAAGTGGTGATGGTTGCATACAACTAGGTAAGAGTTTATCTCTAGTTTGGAATTGCCATAAATTTGAAGTGTCTGAACAATGTTTTACCCAGTTTTTTAAAAATCGGTCTGAGTCAAGTCAACTTGATCAACTCGGCTGAGTTGATGGCTGACCGATTTGACTCGGCTGTTTAATCGGCAAGTCAAAGCTGGTCGGTCCGGTACTAAACTGGCCCTACTTGGCCAAGTCCGCACCTACTCAGCCGAGTAGGTACATTACCCCACCCACATGGATTCTGGGTTAAAAAAATCAATTTTTTCAATAAAAAAACAAAAAACCTAATATCTAAACCCTACCATATTGCTATAAAGACACCCCTCCCTCTATTTGCATCACACCTCTCACATTCAGCGTTTGTGAGCATTTGAAGACTGTACAGTGTATTGAAGAGCAGTTTGAGCCTTGAGGCAACAGCTTGGAGCTAGTTTGTACTATTTGCAGTGGATTATTGAGGAGGCTACAGGCTACAACGAGCTGGTTTGAACTTTGGACTGTTTGCAGTGGATTAGTGCGGAGCCTACAAGCTACAGCAAGCTGGTTTGGAGTCTTGGACTGTTTGCAACTTTGCAGTGGATTAGTGAGGTGAGGAGGCTATAAGCTATAGCCCATCTTGAAGAATCCCAGGTATGTTTTAACTTTTCCCTTTCTTTAAATTGTAAATCTAAACACTGAAAGCAGTCCTTGTTTTTTAAATTTTTCTCTTTGAAGTTTAAATATGTGACCTGTCAGCCTGTCCCTCTCTTTAAAGCTTGAAAATTAAAGCAGTCTTCTAGTTTGAACTTTGCATGCAGCACATTAAGATATGTATAGCACTCGGTGCCATTTTGATATATACACCCTTACATGGTATATAGATGAACGAAATTTGCATATTTTGTCTTTAATGGATTGGAATCTTTAAAATAATTTTTTCTTTAAAATTTAATCATAATTTACCATTAGAATCTTTAAAATATTTTTTTTCCTCAAAATTTAATTATTTAATGTATTTTTTTAGTGAACCAGTCATTGAAAGGTCCGACGAGTCAATCCGAGTCCGAGTAGAAGTCCGAATTGATGGGTGACCGAGAGTCGAACTCCGAGTCCGAGTTAAAAACATTGGTTTTACCAGACTTGACCAAGATAACTTGAATTTCTAAGATTGACTTAGAAGAGACTCTCCATGCTTATCATGTTTGTGAGAAGACAAGTACCCGGACGCAGCTCGTCCAATGGACGATGATCCTGAGAACTCAATTCTGAATATCCCCGGAGTCACCATCAAAACTGAAAGCGACTCATGCTGGCCCTTCTTCCGCAGGTGAACAGCAGCAGCAGACGCAGGATAGTTCCGCAGAGCGTAGCATTGTGGAAACTCAACAGCCAGTGGAAGGAGCATCGGAGAAGGTAACAGATGACGCGGGGGAGCTCGGAAAGAAATTGAACTAAGTCCACTTGGCCACAAGTCATATTTGGGTGTATGACTCAGAGTCAGAGTCGCGAGTAATTCTCGAGAGTTTGACTCGGATTCATGGATATGATGGACGACGTAGTCTTTTACTTTTTTCTGGCTACTTTTTTCGAATGCGTTTTGTCCAAACTCTCTTAAATTAAGACATCTAGAACGATGGATGGAATTGGATGGAATTGCAGAGTTTAGTGTATCTGGTAAGACATTTAGAACGATGGATGGAATTGTAGAGTTTAGTGGTTGAGATCACATGTTCTAGGTGTCCTGCATATTTTGCAGATTTTTGAGGGTGCTGAATCTGAATCTATTTATGAACTCAAAAAAATTTAAGCAATGGAAAATTGTAATTTCATCATTAATTAATTGATTTATCGCAAATATAAAATGTTTATGGGAAATATAAAATGTTTAGACCGAGTAGCCATATTATTATTACTCTTGGGTAAAGAGAGTTATATATATATATATATATATATATATATATATATATATATATATATATATATATATATATATATGAGAGTGGGTCTAATGGTTAAGAACATGTGTTTCCTCATAAGAGGTCACAAGTTCAAATCCTTTACCCTGGATAATTGATGTATAAGGCATTTTATTCAAAATAAAGGTTGCTTAAGCAACAACTCTAAATAAGTTCAAAATCTTGTGAGTTTAAAACCAAAATTGAACGATGTCAAAACTAAGCCTCTTGGGTACATAACACACCATATGTATGTTCATAATATAACAATCAACATACGAAGTCTTGGCCATTAGGGCCATATACTAAAGAAAACGTAAGACTAAACATGTCATTGAAGTAGGAGACAACAATAGTCTAGCCCCAAGTGGATTGCAATC
The DNA here is from genome assembly GCA_009831015.1 of Picea engelmannii. NCBI lineage: Eukaryota > Viridiplantae > Streptophyta > Pinopsida > Pinales > Pinaceae > Picea > Picea engelmannii. Next base: position 63,958 of record ML829138.1, on the reverse strand, counting down.
TTGATGTTTGAGGGTTAGCCCCCATCCTTCAACAATTAGCTTAGGATTGGGACTAGCCCATTACGAACCATCATTATCGTGGTTAGGTTTTAGAGGCCTCTCAAGGACTAATACAAAAAGTGTGACCACAAGGAACTTGGTCATTTTGTTGAGCAAGAGGAGGTAGATAGCTATGATAATGTTCCTTTACAAAATGACTAACTCAATGTCTAGCCCTTCCCTCATGGTGTTGGGATTGTTTGTATTACATTGAGTGGGCCAGAGAGGCACCAATGACTCCTTCCTAAAATTGCACAAGGTGCTCCCAAAATATCAATCAATCGTCATAGGTTGGCCACACAACTCCATTTTCTAAACCTAAATAACAATTTGTTCGTATAGATTTGACTTGAATTAGTGAGTTGTCATACCGTGATAAGCTTCTTGTTGGTTGAGTGATTAAACATCACATTTATTTTCTTCCATATCAAAAAGAGAACATCCACTCTAATCGATTACCATGTTGCTTGGAGCTCTACAACCTAGCTAGGTAGTGAAGGTGACAATAAATTACTTGTAGAAGGTAGAAACCTAGCTCTAGGTAGACTTAGCAAGGGGACAAAATCAAAACAAGTGCTCAAGAGTTTTGGCACTTCCACAAGAGATATTTATGGTAGGGGGAACCTAGGTTTGCCAAATCTCCATATAAGGTACCATAAAAAGAATGCTTTCTTGGGTTCTATTAATGGCATCCATAATCTATGAAGATGAAAACACCATGTATATTGTTTGAATTCAAGTCTCTATAACATGCCAATTTATCAACCAAGATGGGTTTTTAGCATAGCCATTTATATCCATCAACATGCTTATATTTAGTGGAAGTTGTCTTATTCCACTTCCAATCTTTCAATCACATCAGAGCCTTGTTAGCCAAACTTGATAAATAGAGTTAGAAATCATGTTCTTAACCTTGTCTAAGATCAACTGGTTGATAGCCATTTATATCCATCAACATGTTTATATTTAATGAAAATTGTCTTATTCTAGTTCTAGTCTTTATATCCATCAACATGTTTATATTTAATGAAAATTGTCTTATTCTAGTTCTAGTCTTTCCACTGCAATGAGGGCCTGTTTAGCCCAACTTGATACATAAAGTCTAGAATCATGTCCTTAACCTTGTCTAAGATCATGTAGTGATCCTTGGTAAATAAAAGATAAAAGATAACCCTTAACTTTAAAATAATCAAAATGCATCCCCACGCAATAATAAACATAAGAATGTAGAGAGAAATTTTAAGGAAGGGTAACACAATCAAATAATCCTTATGGAAGGAATTGCTTCACAAGCCATGCTTGCTACAATAAATGCAATGATGCTCTTTTATTTAAACTTTCTCATGAATACTCATAGGATTTTATGCCAACTACCCTTCATTATTATATTATTTCCTCTAACAAAATAGTGGGTATATTTTATTATTATGGTCAGATTACATTCATTATTCCCTTGGGTAGCTACCTTTGTACCCCATATTATTCTTCCTAGGTATATTACATTTCATCCTACTTTGCATGTGTCGTCCTCGAAACATGGGTGGAAGCTATACAATATGATTTGCTAAGCAATGTAGTCCACTGGTACCAAGCACATGGATTCGTCCATCCTAGTGAAATGTGGATATGGGATCCAATTGTAGCCTTGCCACATTGATCTTGATTTTGGTTGCTTCTTTGGTTCCATGTTGTCGCTGTGATACTCCAATATCTCCATGCATTGGTTTTAATCCTCCATGTGCCTTCATACTATGTGCCTCTTTGGTTCCATGTTGATTCATAATAGGTTTGTTGATGTTCATGACCTTGCCTTGATGACCTTGGTCTCTCATGGCGGTGTGGGTGTTGATATGGAACAACCTTGGCTATTCATTCTTTTTGACTCTTCAACATGTGGTTCCTTTGAGCAATATATTCTTCTTCATTTTTATGCCCTTCTTGGGGCTTTCCCTTGGGTGCTTTTGTAGACTCTTCCTTTGATTCAACCTCAGATTCTTCATTTGATGTGTCTGTAGATATTGCAACGGGTTTCTCAACAATCACTGCTTCACGTGCTACCTTGGGCCCTTCTTGTTTAGTAAAAGAAATATTTTGCAATGTGATTTTTTTTTCTTATACCAAAATTTCATGGACTTCTTTTGCACATTAATATTCGTTGTACCCATCGAGTCCATCCAAGGACATCCAATAATAATATCCACATCATCCAATTCTTTAGCATGCAAATCACAGTGAAAACCATATTTATCCATAGTAATATTCAAATCTTTAGAAATTTGAACATTTTCACCTTCAACTTGTGTGCTTTGAATATGCTTTGCAGGGACTTGCAGTCTTTTAGCCAAGTCAACATTAATGAAATTATGCTTGCAACTAGGGTTTATAGAACTTCTCCCGTTGAAGACATCCATGAACTTGTAGCAGGGAGTTTTGAAATGAAAATGAGCCCTTAGGGTTTTGTTTATCCTTCTTGGCATAAGATCACTTGTTTAAATATACATGTTCATATGTTTCATTTGATAGTGTCATCATCCTCTCAAAGTTGAGTCATTGCCACAATATGGCAACATTATCAATTAAATTCATGAATAACCATGCTCTCCATCCCTTTGGAAACTATGGCTTTGTCTCTTTGATGCATTTTTGAACACTAGGACCATAAAAAATTTCAATAAAATACATCTTCCTTGAGAAAAATCGAAAGAACTAGGGTTTTGAAGAAAATCACTTACTTTTCAATGGGGCTCCTTTGTTTGGCTAGGGTTTTGAGGTGAGAAATGTGAAATAATCATAATTTGCTCAATATTGATTAAAATCTCTATTATGACAACCGCTCTACATGCACTTGAACTGATCTAGCTGAGATATGAGCACCATATCAAAAGATATCTATTCCACAATACACGGTGTCGTTGGAAAACCTTAAAATAGTACACTTTAAATCAACAATATCTTCATTTTTTTTTTTGTAAATAATTTTTTTTATTACCTTATAAGAACATCATAATAATACACTTGTCCATATATAAGCCAAAACCGACCATCAGTTCTACCAAACAGATGGAAACCAGAACAGGTGGCCAAATGTCTTGTTGTTGTTGTTGAAGTCTAGGCAGACATGAAGCATTAAACAAAATGACACTGAGAAAAATCGATTGTCTTGACAGAAAATGCACAGTGACAGAAGAAAACAACGAAATTAAACAATGGGTGAACCCAGATTGTCTTTGTCGCCATGATGTTGAGGCCTGGTAGGAGAAAAGAGGAATGATTGGGTGCAAGTCGAGCATCTTCGTTTGTCTGGCTTGCCTGAAAGTGCATCGAACAACATATCCAAGCGACTTCTAAGGATGGTGTGTCGGTGAAGTTGCTCTGCCATATCCCATTGCATATAAAAAATGAGGTCTAAGTGATCCTGTGAGAGGTGGCAGGTGCTAGTCCGTTCTGGATCTAGAGCTATGTCGAGTGGAGGTTGATTTGCAGGAAGGGCCTCCTCGTGGTGCTCCTTCGAAGGAATTTCCTCTTCAATTATACAAGTTTCCATCTCCAAAGCAGATTCAAAACCGAGGTTGGGCTGACTAGAGGTGTTGGGAGGGGCTTGAAGGTCGGGGACAGTGTAGAGGGTGGAAGCCGGGGGTAATTGTGGCGTGAATACATGTATCTCTTCCTCAATATAAGCCATGGGAGGACCTTCATCCAACCAATTCTGGGATGAGGAGGGAGAAGGCATCTCAGAGGGGGTGCTATGGTGAACCAGGAAAGTGTGGGGAAAGGGAAGAGAGGGCGAGGAACTTAGCCTGCGTTGTTGGGATACAAAGCTGTAGTAAGTCAGCCCGCACTTAGGCTTTCCTCTTTCCCTGGGCATGACAGAGGGAGTGACAAGAATGGCAATCCGAAGCAAAGTGGAACGACAAGAAAGAAAGTGGACTTGATGAATGCAAAACACCAAAGACTGGACTGAAACCAGATAACTGTTGCCATTGCTTACCTCTCGAATTATAGCCGGGATGTGAAGGTGAAGTGCCAGAGGGGTCGAGTGGACAGGGCTCGTGTGACTCGTACCAGTCCATGCATGTCGTCGTTGTAGCATTGAAGACTCTATTAAGCCAGCCACTGTATGCATGTGCACCAATGATATGATCCATTGAATGTCGCTCATACCACGAGGTTTAGAGAAGAGGGTGGTGGCATGGGCATTTAACGTCGTCATAGTGCATGGACTCCAGTTGTCACCCCATCCAGGGGAATAATATCTTCACTTTGAGTCCGAATTGGACGATTTTTTTTTTAACTTAAGTATTTTCTTTCAAGAAGAACTAAGGTCTATACTTGGTTTCTTCAGATTCTTCACAGAAAATTTCATAAATGGATCTAAATGTTATTGTCCTATTTTTCCACTTGAAATTCTAAAAGAGAAAAAAATTTCCAATTTCTTGTCCAACAAAGAGCTCTAATACCACTTGTTGTGAACATTGGTAGATAAAAGATAATAGATAACCCTGAACTTCAAAATAACTAAAATACATCCACACAATAATAAATACAAGAATATAGAGATAACTCTTAAGATAGACTAACACCATCAAACACTGCTTATGGAAGGAAGTTTAACACCATCAAATACCCCTTATGGAAGGAATCACTCCACAAGCAATGCTTGCTATAATACAATATTTTCAACATGTCTCAATACAATGATACTCATGTATATTTATACTTTCTTATGAGTATTCTTAGGGGTCTATGTCAACTACCCTTCATTAATATATTATTTCTTCTAACTACATAGTGGGCCTATTCCATGATCATGGTCACATTACATTCATTATTTTCTTGGGTACCTCTGTAGGAACACCATATTATCCTCCCTGGGTACATTGCATATCCATTGGTTAAGGTTGGATAGTATGTGTTTAACTTTCAACTCCAACAATGACATTCACACTCTGGTATGGGAGTCAAAGATATCTTTGACAAAGTTGATGCCTCTCTTAAAAGATTTGAGGGCCAAGAACCACGCGTTCTTGTCAAGTGGTTTACCTTCACGCAATAAAATAGGAGACCACCATAGAGGATGATCATTAAGAGAGGGAAAATTGGGGGGGCCCACACTTTCTAATTGAGAAAATGTTTCTCGGTCCTAGGCCTTACATATACTTTGCACTGCAAAAGTTACTTTTACTTTTACTTGGGCTAGATAACCAGAGTTTTTTGGAAGCCTCCCAACCAATAATATGGCAAGAGAGACGGTAGGGAGCTTGTTATTCCACTAAGTAGGTGAGTGGGAGGATGGGGTGTGCCATTTACAACAACATTGACTATGTTCCTTGACAACATGATCAATGTGATGATGAGACCTTCCCTCATGGTGTTGGCACTATTTAGATTGGATTGAGTGAATAGGAAAGGCACAAAGGGGTTCCTTGCTCATAATGCACGAGGCACCCCCTAAAAATCATGCAGTTGTCATATGCGTGCCATGTCCAATTCTATCTTCTAAATTTGGATGTCATTTGCATGTAGAAATTCACACAAATTCTTGAGTTGTCAATCCATGGGACACTTCTATATGTTTGAGTATGATTAAATTTTACATCATTTATTTTCTTCCATATTAGAGAGCACACTGTCTCTACTCAATTATCATGTTGCTTGGAGCTTTACAACACATAGGAGTTTATCACCAAAGAAAGTTGGTTCCCAAGTATTGGTGGGAGGGAATTGCCCATAAAAGGTAGAATATCGACACAAGGGAAAGTTAGGAAAGGGACATGACAAAAATAGGGATGTGAAGTGTTTTGGCAACTACACAAGCATATTTACGTTGTGGGATACCTAGGTGGGTAAGTGTATTTTCAATAATATAAATGCCCCCAAAAATAATGCTTATGTGGGTTCTATCAATTACTTAAATCATATTTGCATTATCGAAAGAGCCATGTTTGTTGTTTTGACTTAAGTCTCCATAACTTGTTTACAAAATTGTCCAAGACAAGGTTTTGGAATAGTCGTTAATATCCATTAATGGGCTTAAATTTAGTGACAACGTTCTTCTTATTCCACTTCCCATATTTCCACTAGGTTTGAGGGACATGCAAACCCAATGTGATATATATATATATATATATATGTTAAAATATTGTGTCACTGCAAAGAATATTCTTATCCCCTTTTGTGGATAAAGATAAAATATATTTATTATTGATTAGATCAATCCCCTTTTGTGGATTGATCATGTCGAGTATTGTAAATGACCAAATCCCCTTTTGCAGATTGGTCAAACCCTAATTGTAATAGGCTAAATAAGAAGTCGGCCCCATAATATATTAAAGAGGCCCCAGAATATATTAAAGGTGGTTATAACCACCCAGAAGAAGAAGTCGGCTCTGCCAATGAAGAGACACTTCCATACATGCCAGAATTGTATAAATAAGAGAGGCCAACGCCTCATTTAGACACACACTCAACTCACTCATCTAGTGCGCAAGTATTGAAGGAAGTTGCAGTTACCAGTTGCCGGAAAAAGGAAGAGAGAGAGAGGCACATCCTTGGGAGGGGAATTTCTGTGTTGTTTGGTTCATTATCTTGGCATTGTATTGGCTATCTATATTAAGGAAGTTTTGCTGGGTTTTTCTTCCCCTTGAGGGTTTCCCAGGATAAATGCTTGTGTACTCTTGTGATTGTGTTTCTCTCAGTGATCCTGTCTATGCTATTGTTATCTAGTAAATAGAAAGGTAACCTAATAATAGCGTAAACTTTAACATGGTATTAGAGCTAAGCTGAAGAGAGCATCTTTCACAGGAAAAAGAAAAACGTCACTATTGTCGTACATGAAAATTAAGGCTTTTTATTAAAGAAGGTTTTCAGCCTCAAAACCATCTAGAAAGGTGCGCCCTATCTCAAGGAACACTTTGGCATCTTCAGTGCACCTTTTCAATGGCTAGATCTTCCGGAAAGTGAAACCCTAGTTTTCACAAAGTACCAGAAGTACCAAAAAACCAGAAGTACCAGAAGTACCAGAAAACCAGAAGCACTAGTCCAGAAATCCACTGGTCCAATTTCAAGGGTCAAAATTTGGATTTTCAGAAATCTAACTGTACCAGCGAACTCGCCTCAGTCCAACGCATCTTTTGGTGAGTTCAGTTTTCAGATCCAAGAAATTTGATTTTTTTATTATTTCTATAGCTCGGAGGGCTAGGGTTTCTTCTGCAAGAAAGAATGGCTACCAACATGAGGGTAGAAAAGACAAGCTGGAAGGATCTAGAAAATTCAGATCTTGGAAGCATAGGTTGCAAATGATTCTAGACGAGAATGATCTCCTAGAACATATTACAGTGGGTGTACTAGAACCAGAGGAAGAAGAGCAAAAGACCAAGCATAAGAAGAATGAAAAGAAAGTAAAGAGAATCATGTCATATTCAGTAAAGGATCACTTGATCCCTCATACATCCAAACTACAGACAACAATGCAAATGTATGAAACACTCAACAGGTTATATGAAAGCAAAGACATTAGTCAGAATCTTTCCTTAAGAAATTAGCTTCGTAATATGAAGATGGACAATTCAGAATCTGTCACATCCTATCTTATGAGAGTTTCTCAGATCAGAGATCAGCTTGCAGCTATTGGAGATGTCATTAGTGACAAAGAACTTGTAACCACAACCCTAAATGGGTTTCCAACATTTTGGATTCCTTTTGTACAAGGAGTGTGTGCAAGAAGCAAGTTACTCAAGTTTGATATGTTATGGACAACTTGCACACACGAAGAATCTAGAGTTGCAGACCAACATAAGAGATTAATTGTCGATGAAGAGGAAGCTCTTACAACTCAAAAGAACAAAAGAAGTTCCTTCAGGAAGAACAATGAAGAAGCTAACTTCGTAAGAGTTCTAGACAAGAAGAAAGATGTTTCAAAGATCAGATGCTACAACTGTCAAAAGTTGGGACACTTTTCCTATGACCGTCCTCAAGGAAAAGGGAAAATAAAGTATCAAGCACATGTGGCGGAGGAAGAGGAATCTCCTCCCTCAAAGAAAGCTTTAGTAGAAATTAAGGATTATTTACTTTAAGTTGAAGATAGTTGATCTGAAGAAAGATAGAAAATGGTGGAGTCCGTGAAGCCTCCCCACACAAAAACAAAAGATAAGTATTCATGTTTATTTTTAGTATCTTGTTTACTTTAATACTTTATCATTACAAGTTAGTTTTTTGTGAGAATGTTAATTAACCTCGTTTTATTT